>OMPB01045918.1:3900-13933 GCA_900312615.1 Stylephorus chordatus | reverse complement strand
ATTTGATATTCAGTTTAAGTGTTTTTTTCATTGTGATTTCGAAGAACGTGCAAAAAATTGCTTGTTTTTATTAACATATTCGAAATAAACATGACTAAACTAAAAAAAAAATAATAAAACTAAACGAATAATTGTGCAAATATAATCTGAATTAACGTTTCTTTCATTTGCTCTTCACACAGTCCTCTCAACACTCCTCTGCAGTGCTTGGAGGTGGCCAACTGTGCCCTGAACAGAGTGGACATGGTTTACCTGGCCAACAGCCTCCACAGTGAGTCACTGGTCCGCCTCGACCTAAGTGGCCACGACATCATTGGTTCTTTCCCCACCTCCTTCCCGAAGCTGCTCAGCCGGTGCTCGGCTACGTTGAACAGCCTCGCCCTTGAAGAATGCGACATAGAGGACGGGCACATGGATATCTTCACCAGAGCTCTGGTTTGTTGTCAGGCCCTGCAGGAACTCAAGCTTTTGGGAAACCCTCTCAGCTCTGTAGCCCTGCGTCGCTTATTCTCCATGCTATCTACTGGCTTTCCCGAGTTGAAGTACATAGAAATGCCGGTTCCCCGAGATTGCTACTCAGAGGATGTCATCTACCCAATTGATGAAACTGTTCTGCATCAGTATAATAGGGACCTGTTTCAGGAAGTGAGAAGCCAATTAATGGGGATCCTTGCTGGGGCTGGGAAGGAGAGCGTGGAGGTATGCACACCGCTAAATGGGGCATTTGACCCTGATATTAATGAAACCTGCAATGAGCTGGGGGTGTCAATGCTCAAGTCCTTCAACAGTGTCATTGGCACCTTTATCGATACCATAAATGATGTAGACTCCAGAAGAAGCCAGGCTCAGAAAGAGTAGCTCAGTGCATGGGGACTGAGTGACAGGCATTTGATCATTTCAAGGTAAATCTCTAAAGCTCATATACGATGCTGCATTCGGAATCTTTACATATTCTTACAAAAACAGCTATTAACCATCTAAATAAGTCGAGCTCAGTCGAGTATGAAGCAATTCCTAAACACTGCTTAGAAATAAGAAAATAAGAGTAGACTGCATTACGTCATTTTTACATTTGTTTCTGATTTTCATGCCCATAGGAAGGAAAATGTGTAACTTCCTGTTCTCCAGCCTGTTATATCTGTACTGTAGTTTGTTTAAAGACTTATTTTTATATAGATGTTAATATATATATATATTAAAATAGATATATATTTTAACATGTATATAGTTGCAATTTGATGTTATTATACCATTTGAGCAAATAATCAAAATATATGAAGATGATACATTTGATTGTCATAAAACATACATGAAACAATACACAGCCTAATCATTTTACAACTTTTAAAATTACATTTCTTTAATGAACACGCAGTGTTATAGGTTACATTTTATTTAAATATTACAACAGGGGACAACCATATAGTGGACCAATCAGCAGCCTTCCAGCAATGACCTCATTTCTTCATCCACTCCTCCCTTTCTTTTCTTTCATGGATCACCTCTGTCAAGTATGGCGTCAGGTAATGTACATCCTTTGAAGGAAGTTGGAAAAATCAAGTGTACGTAAATAAGCAGTCACAAGGTCACTTTCTTTTATTTTTAAAACAATTATTTTTAATTTTTTTTTTAATAATTCTACTTTTTCATGATGAATTTAAAGTATTTCTGACGTGCTTGAATTTCTGTAGCTTCCAATTAAAGCATCCAACTTTGTCTTTTCAACAACCCCTAGAAGAGACTTATTTATGAGATAAAGCAGATGCCTTTACCCCATGATTTGATAAATAACAAAACGATCAATAACTTGTGCAAGGCGGTCCCCACCTGCTCATATTGTGTCCACTGGTCTTTGGGGAGGATCTGTTGCTTCATGGAGAGATCCAGAGCTCTCTTAATCCTGAACATCCTGTCATTGTACATCCTCTCTGGAATCCTCCGCAGGGCCTCCTTAACGTCAGAATCCTCATAAATGGTGTCATCACGCATCAATCCTAAGAGAAAACACATAATAGGCCGCGTGTGAATATGGTGAGATCCGGACTCTTCAGAGCAATTAACTATGTTCATCTTAATTAAGAATACATTTACATTTAGGGCATTTAGCAGACGCTTTTGTCCAAAGCGACTTACAATTGGTACATTTGTAGTACAGTACATAGATTGTCAGAGCAGAGATTTGAACCTGTGACCTCGCGATCGACAGTCCGATGCCTTAACCACTGGACTAACCCCCGCCCCACTCCTCTACACTCCTCTGTTCTTGTTGCGATAGATGTTTGCATATGTGCAGCTTAAATACAGACATAAACAGTATAACAACTCATGTGACACCATTCAGATTTGGAAACGTACGCGCGCACGTGCGTGTGTGTGTGTGTGTGTGTTTTATAAGCATATCAGACTTGGGTTCCATTCCCCTGATATGGAATCATCAATCATGTTAGACATGAATGACTTGGTGGTTGGGGTAGTGTTCTTACCCATCTTGTTGAAGCCACAGGCATTGTAGTACCATTTATGGAAGCCAAACATGAGCCTCCCTGACGCCACTGTGAGAGCAAACAAATTAGCCATCTCTTGTAGTACTTTTACAGATACAGTAAGACAATGATGGAGACAAACGGTGGACTTTGAGTAGTTTCCGTATCCTTATAAATCAAGATTCAGATAAAAATCTAAAATGTAATAGCAATGTAAAAGAAATTAAAACAGCAGTTGCTACCTCCATCTTAAGATACGTTTTAAATTGTGTACGCAAAGGCATCAGATCTTAAAAACCCAGAATAACATTAATGTATATGTTATGGTGAATGTTGGAAAGCGGAGAATGTCTATACATTAATGCCATACAGATGAACAAGTTTACGACAGCTGTAGAGGAAGCTAAATCACAAATGAACCTTGAACCCAATCTTTAGCTACAAGCATTTAATTGTTAATGGAACTACGGAAAACATATACAGTATATACTATACTAGCTGTATGTGTACACTAAATGTACTGTCATGGCAATGGCACCAATCGCCGTTAGAAACAATGAATGATTCGATAGAGAACATACAATTACAGTTGCTTACATCATTTTTAAGGTCAGTGTTTTGCGTAGAATGGACAGTTAGAAACTATTTTTGCGAACTCTTAACACTATAAAATACAGTTCAAAAATTACGCATAACGAATCTTGATTCTGGGAATACATATTGTTATATTTGCTGTGATTAGCTTGTGCTAATCACCTTTGCTAGTACACACAGTACGCTAGCAAAGGTTAACTAGTAAGGGACATTGAGGACACGACATATAGGAGAAAATCACGAATAACGGTATTTGGCGAAATTAAAAACAATTATTAAGCCAACAGTGGTTTGTTAAATGTTAAAGAAAAACGTACTCTCAAATATTTATTGGTCAATGATAAACGTTATCATAAAAAGGACAAGCTAAAATTACCTGGTGCCCTCGACGCCATGATTGCAATTTGCAACTGAGGATTGAGGATGTGCGCGGTGTGTTGTGGGTAGGAAAAATAATTGCAGGGCGTCTGCGTGGAGGATTATAGGAGTCTGTGCTTTGCTGTTTTTAAATGGGAATCCCTAATATTATATGGCCCAAAAGCCAAGTAAAAGGGAGCATGATGCCAAAGTGCATGAAAATGCAACTAAATATATAACAAACAGCTTTATTTATTTTTTTAGGTGCAACAATGGTTTGAAAACATAGCGTATAAAAAATAATAACAATAAATCTAATGGCACAACCAAATTGTCTTACCAGGTTGCATTTATTGCCAACTTCTCTATAAATATAAATGCGAACGCGCACACACAAACACACACACACACACTTGAATGAATATTAAAAAATGGAGCATATTGTTGTTTTATTTTATCTTGCCAGAAATTTTTTGCCAAGTGCCAACCCAAACATTCACTTTGAATGTTTGTTTTTGTGAGCTTGACTGCTTGTTGACGAGTCCTCTATAGACATCACATGAAATAAAGTTTGCAAAAGACATTACATTGTCTTCTGGAATGCAAAGAAGTCTTCTAATGTTGCTGAGGCAACCTCTGTGCAAAACACATTATCAGGCAGGTAGACCAGGCGGTCCAGAGAGATGTAGTTGGGCTGGTTCGGGTCATACTGGGCCTTTCCGAGGTACTCGAGGAACAGATGGCGCTCTTTGATATGCAATAACCTGGAATTGAAAACCTAATAGGAAAAAAAAAGTTATTATATTGAGGTTTAAGAAACATGTTCATGATAGTATTAACCTATCTAACTATAAACACAACATTATACAATTTTTCAAAAGAGGTTGTTATTTTTGCCAAGGTAAAACATAAAACAACATTAAACATTCATTCTAAAAGCAGAGAAGTAACTAATTCAGAAATTAGGAAATTACCTAATTTCAAAACCTACCAAAACCTATCAAAATGGTGGTTCAGCCTACCTGTGGAAACTTGACAATAAGGTGGATGGGCACCTTCAATGTGTTGTGGAGGTAGTCAAATATTTGGGTAAGTTTCTTCTTATTGGCTGTCAAAACTTTTGGAACGAGCGTAACAATATGCTGAATTTCATTTTCCTTAAAACCAAGCTCTATTTTGCACGCCTGTATAAATTGGAACAAAGGTGAACAAAATGAAAAGAAAATCTTGTATTTATTTTTACATTGCACCTCATAGATTTATTATAGAACATTAAATAACAACCCATTATGTCATTTCGGTACCTTTAGATTCTCCTTGACAGGTTCCAAACTGCCACAAAGTAACCTAGGCAGCCGAGCCATAATGCCCCGTGTCTGGAAGCACAACATTAAACACACTTACAGTACACTATCCACACACTTCATATTCACCATGCCTCTTGGTACTGTACTTTGCCATGCACTGAAAGAAATTGTTTGGATAAAGATATACACATGACTTGAATCTGAGAGAACAGAGAGCTTACTTTTGAAGGGCTGAGACCCAGTTGTTGCTGATAAAATGCCAGTCGGTTGTCCATCCTCTTTACACTAAAGTTGAGCAGGTACGGAGCCCTAGTCACCATGGACGCCACACTCTCTGATGTGAACTTCTTAGACTTCAAATAATTCACCCTTTTAGAGGAAAGTGGGAAAGAGAGGGACCCACATATCACAGCATTCATTTCAATCACTACATTCATATGATACACGTTAATATTTAGTTTTTACAATGCAAACAATTATGGAATTTGTCAGGCAGTCTGCTTATTTTAACCTTATCTCACCTGGCCTGTAAGTTCTCAAGGTCCTCCTTGAGAATGAAGGGATTGTGGGAGAGAATATAGGCTAGACCAGAGTCTTCCACTCCAATCTCCTTGAGGAATAGCAGCCGTGGGGCCACATCTGTCTGAAAGTCCAGCCTCAAAAGCATGGAACCCACGTTGGGCCTTCGCTCCAACTTCCAGAGGCTCACACCTGCAAAAAATAAATAAATTAAGGCACAACACACATCTTACTGGTGTATATGGGATGTACTATCAAGACCAAAACCAATCCCCTATATTGACCTCTGGTCCAAAACTATCAGAATGTTGATTCACAGAACGCTGTCTGAATGTGATACATAACTGCCTTATTCATTACGTATGACATTAAATAGGAGCTAGGAGGTACCTAGCTGTACCAGCTTGGTAAGTGTCTCAGACTTGTCAACGTAGTCTCTGAGACTTGTAGATTCAGGCGGCAGGGTTGAGGGGATCATTACATGCAAAGTGTCTTCATCGCTGGTCTCCTCCAAAGCAGAGGGGAAATCAGCTGCATCAAGATCTGTTAGATAAAAAAGAAGACAAAAGAGAATAGGGGAATTACATTTTCCAGCCAGAAAATAAAAGATTTGGAATTTGAAATGTTTACATACAGTTAACATCAGTGATATTTACCCAATACTGTGTCACTTTCAGTCATGGGTGACCTTGTGTTCTTGTAACCCATCACAGCATCAGTACTAATCAACTCTTTGGCGTTTTTGTATTCCTTTTCTTCAGTCGGTAGCAGAGGGGTAGCATGGTAATTAAAATAACTAATCACTTGTGGCCACCTCTGTCTTGTCCGAAACATCAAAAAGTTCCTGGGAATAATATTAGAGGGTCCAATTTGGGTTTTAATTAAGGTTCTTAAGACTACAACACAATTATGGACGTGAGTTGAGTACAGCAAGGTGACACCAGACTTCTTTGAGAGAAGATGACTTGTGCAACTTCGACAAAGCTGCCTGCAGGATAAGGCCATGGGAATATTCTAGGAAATGAAAGAAATAGGTTGAAACACCATACTGCATGTATTGCCTGTCCTTGGATTGTCCTAACATTTATGTGTAAAGACTGTATTTCTGCAAGCCAAGAGAAAGTATATGATGCTATTATTCTTCATTTCAATTTAAATAATCTTTAGAAGGAAAAAATATTGATATATATTATCAAAATGATTGTATAGTTTCCGATTATAGTATATTGCCAGCGCTTACATGTCCTTTTTTGAAAGCGTCACTTATTGTCATTAGCAGTACATAGCAAATGGGTAAACAATAAACTTGGTAACTTTATTGGTAATAAGCTAAACATACCTTTTATTTAGAAGCTATAGACACACACATAGAATATGCCCGTTTGAATAGGCAAGATAAATATCCAGCCAAGTCAAAGACAAAGGTGCAATGTTGAAGGTTTTGTTCACGTGCCGGATGAGATACGCGGAAGTGGAATAAACCAAATCGTTGTCTGGGGTGTAACAACATATTCTTCATTATGCATACACGGATTGGCAGTTCAAACTAAAATAATGTGCGCATTCTTTTTTGTGAGAGTTTCAAAATTGCTCTATTTGATTCATATTCTCTCAAACTACTGCTTAAAATTGGCTTGCTTATTATACACATTTCCACAATGACACCCTTCATTAGGCCTACTATGTTTTATTCTGTTGGATCCCCATGTTCAGTGTTGCATTTTCCGTTCTTCCCTCTGTTTGACTTGTCCCGCTGTAGTCATGTAAATGTTACAGTGAAAGTAATATTATAGAGTTTGTTTTTGCCAACAGAGAAATGGCCTCCACGATTCAATCTCCAACTCTACGAGAGGAAGATGCAGACTACAAGTTACACTTCCGCATGATAAACGAGCAACAAGTGGAGGATATTTGCATTGATTTATTTTATAAGCCTCATACAATTACACTTTTGACTTTTTCTGTGCTCAGCTTGATGTACTTTGTGTTTGCCCGGTAAATAACATTTTTGGCCCGATGAATTTCTTAATTATGTAAAACTTTAAATTAAATCTGACTTTGTAAATTGCATTATAGCATTATACAAAGTGTGGGTAAAATATAATGTTTATGCTTTCGTTGACAGAGATGATGCACATTCTGACAGCAACCTTAGAGTAGGCTTGTTGGTGGTTATCTCATTTTTTCTGGTCATCAGCGTCCTCACTTTCCCTAACGGTAAGGAATGCAACTAAACGCACATTGGGTCTTGCACTAATTAGTGTTTACTAATAGGCCTATAGGTTTGATGCAGCTCCTGCTACCTTTCGTGTATACTTACCTCCTATTGTTTATAAACCGAAAAAGACTAGACAATTTTTAAAGATTTGATCAATGCTTGGAGAGTTATGATAATTTTTCAATTAAGACCAATACTTGACAGTTATGATTTTCGTTTTTTTAGGTCCTTTTACAAGGCCACATCCAGCAATATGGCGTGTGGTTTTTGGTGAGACTTAGACATTTATGCAACCCAGTCAAACAAATACATAGTTTATCATTAAACCCGGTCCCTTATTTATCTCAGAACATGTTGTAATGTGTTACCAGCTTTCCTGTCTCTTTGCTTATCTCTTCTGGGCAGGACTGAGTGTTCTCTATTTCCTGTTTCTTGTGTACCTCATCTTCCTCAACTGGAGCCAAGTAAAGACCCTCATGTACTGGTTGGATCCAAACTTGCGCTATGCCACAAGGGAGGCTGATGTCATGGTACTGTCATATTAACGAGGCATTTCCCTGTAATAGATTTAAAAGAAATGTAAATGGCGGCGGGCCTCTACGATTTTTAAAATGAAGGCACAATAAAACAACAAACATGGCAAAATGACCCTTGTTGAAAAGGGACTTATAAATAAAATGGATTAGACAACATTTACTTGATATGGAAGACTTATCCTTCCCTTTTTCCTCAAGTATAGTTTCATTGATTTAACTTTTTTTTGTGTGCAAAATATTACATTTTAACTTGAAAATATAACATTTTTATATTCATCAATCATACTCCATTAATCAAGTACCTCTCTTTCAGGAATATGCAGTAAACTGTTCTGTGGTCACATGGGATCGCGTCATGAGCCATTTTGACATCTTTGCATTTGGTCATTTCGCTGGCTGGTCTATGAAAGCGTTGCTCATTCGTAGCTATGGCCTCTGCTGGACCATCAGTATCACATGGGAGCTCACTGAGGTAATCTCCATTTTGTTTTGTTTTTTAAACTTGTATGACTGTATGGGAACAGTCTATTTAAATAAAAATCTTAATAAGGTGATGAGTTTTGTGAATCCTAGTAGGGCAATTTCCGTCTTCTTGGGATCCACCAATCACAATCAATTATAATGAAGCACCTATAGCCTGTCCATACTAGAGACTGTGCAAGCTACAAGGGTTGCTGGTCAGGTTGAAAGTCTTTATAAGAAAACAGTGCGAGTAGGAGCTATTCAAAGCCTCAAATAGTTAACTAGGGTTGGATTATGGGAGGTTGTCTTATGCCTTTCCTTTGAAATCTATACTGTGATTTCAAAAATAATATTTATGTTATATAACTTTCCCTCTCTGTCCATGTGCTAATATTAGTGTTTATTTGCATTGGCCATGTTTCTACATACCATTGTTTTGTTTTGTCATGTTGTGACTCATTCTTGAGGACATTGTGGTGGTGGTTAGTCCAGTGGTTAAGGCATCTGACTGTAGACCAGAGGGCATAGGTTCAAATCCCCGCTCTGACCAAAAAAAACTATGTACTGTACAAAATGTACCAATTGTATGTCGCTTTGGAAAAATGCATCTGCTAAATGTAAGTGTCAATTGTGTTATTCCCTCACCAGTTGTTCTTCATGCACCTTCTGCCTAATTTTGCTGAGTGCTGGTGGGACCAGGTGATATTGGACGTACTGCTGTGTAATGGAGGGGGCATCTGGCTCGGCATGGCCGCCTGCCGCTTCCTGGAGATGAGAACCTACTGCTGGGCCAGTGTCAAGTTAGTTATTTTTTATGTCCGCTTCTTTCTTTCGTTCTCGTCTTCTCCCTAGATTTCCATTTTTAGTGTGGTCTTTCAAGCATGTGCATGTATGTCACGTAAACGTGCACAGGGACATCCATACTACCACAGGGAAGATAAAGAGAGCAGTGCTTCAGTTCACCCCAGCCAGCTGGACCTATGTGCGCTGGTTTGATCCAAATTCTTCTTCTCAGAGGCTGGCTGGTATTTACCTCTTCATGCTCCTATGGCAGGTTTGTGTTGACCTTTGACTCATTAGTATTTGTTAGAGAATGACCATGGTTTGTTAATGTCTCCATTTTGCTAAGTAACACAATGCTTGTCACATTCTTTGATTTCAGAGAGCCACGTAACATTGTGCAAATAATAATTTGTAATGATACAAGCAGGATATGGTCAGCTTGGCAGTTTGGTTACATGGTACCTGTTCGTTAATGTGATATGAATTACAACTTTTAGTTTGTTTGTAACAACGCATATGAAAACTGAATTAGGTACAGGTATTTTGTCTGCCAAATCAGTTCGACAGCTATATGCATGTTTATTAAACACATTTTCAATTTGCATGTTTATTAAACACATTTTCAATTTTCATTTTCAACTGCTTATGCTGTGTATAATAAAATATAATTAAAAAATACTTGGGGGGCGGGGGGAGAAAATAATCAATGAACATAATATAAAAAGATTTGAGTTATCAAGTTAGAAGGGCTTTCAGAAAAATGTGTCATGAATA
>OMPB01045860.1:0-10655 GCA_900312615.1 Stylephorus chordatus | reverse complement strand
CACACAACAGTACATTGCAACACAATCCTAATTTTTATTTTGAGTACCAGGACATACAAGTGCAGTGTATATATATATATATATATATATATATATATATATATATAATTATTATTATTTATATTTTTTGCCCTTGATTGAAAAGAAAGAAAAAAATGTTTCCTTAGACGCTTCTCTCAAGATGAGCTATTTGATCTTGTCTTCAAATGGCTCTGCATTGGCGGCTGTCTTTAGGGTCTTTCAGGCACCCCTGGTGTGCTTTAAAATGAACCCTTTCCACTATTTATTTATGTTTCTTACACAAGCCTAACAGAGCCCGAACCCATGCCCTCATGGCCCTTTTTTTCTTTTTCTTTTTTGGGCTTAGTTACCATGGAAACGGACCAGGCTCCTTTCCTAAGCATGCAGTCTCCGTGCCTTATTGTATTTATTTGGACCCACTTAGAAGGGCTTTATCTATCCTTTTCTTGGCGCTAGCAGGGAGCGAGGTTAGCATTCCTCCATTTTATTTTAGGACGGGCTGATGCATAGGATGGGCACTGTATTGTTTCTGTCTTAATCCTTTCCATATTTATACCTGCTAGCCTGTGAAGGATTTATTGAGTTAATCTATAGATAGCTCCTGTAATTATCCCCATGCGGGCGCCTCCAAATTACTGAGAATGTTTGAGGTGGGAGATGTAAGTTGGGGCTGTCTGCCTCTTCACCTTGCTTGGATGACGCTGGCTAAATGCACCGCTGTGCATTACTTTGTTGGTGGCTTGATCTTACAATGGATTGCGCCAAACAAGTTCCTGCTAAATGTCTTGGCTGTGTATGTGTCTTCTGGTGCTATCAGCAGCAGTCTATTTGCATGCACTCAAAACATGTCAGATGTTATACAGTATGACGCTTTGAGCTAGTCAGGATAGTCCTCCAAACATGTCGACTGGAAATCTGAAACCATGCTTTTGCCACGGGCACAAATGTGGTTTCCAATAGCGCACACGTTTTATTTGGGTGGGGGCTAGAGGCGCTCCCTTCCTTTTCTCTTTATAGTGCCTCTCGCATGAAGTGGCTCCCAGTCACTTCCTGACAAATGGCTGCTGAACTCCCACTGACGTAAACGTGATGCTCATTTTGCTGTACTTCCGTGGCAGAGTACACTGGTCTTATAAACACCAGAGGCACCTGTGATTTAGTAGTGTGCATCTGAGAAGTTGGGGAAGTGCAGTGTAGAAACAGTTGTGAAATAGGATGCTAAGTGATCTGTTGCAGCCCAGCACTTGAGTTGTCTGAACTCAGTGTAGACCTGCTGTCTTGTGCATTTGGCAATTTTAAATGCCAAGCAGCTCTTTGCTATAATAACGCCGTTTTGTTGCAAGCGAATGTTTTTTGCCTTTGGTATTCTTCCCCCTTGCTTAATAGACGGACAACTGGATGTCTATGCAATGTTCATTAGATGCTATTGGATAATGGAGTAGGCCATCCAGTGACCATTGAATCGTTTAGTATTTGTTCTTTACTTCATATTCTCTGAAGCTTCCGTTTCCATTTGTAGACTCTCCTACAATAGCAACAAATGGCTGACTTAGCTATTTGTTCTGATGAAGGCTTTTAGCTGAAACACATCAGCATTGTTCTTTTGGCCAAGGAATAAATGGTGAAAAAGAATCCCTGTCTCCATCTGTTATTTTACATGTGCTGCTCGGTTTGCTCGTTTTTTATAGACAGCCACCTTTATTAAATGGCTGACTTACTTTATACATACAACACCAGCAACACCTCTTCTCCCCTGATCTCTTACTTGACCATGTGAAGGTGGTGGCAAAGCTGCAGTCATTGTCATCTTCGGCTGCAGCAAGAATGTGGTCTCATCAACCCCCCCCCCAAAAAACGACAACAAAAAAAAAAAAGTTTATTGTTTTACATGCTTATGTAAATTTTTCCTATTGGATCTGCAACTAGCTAATGGCTAGTTGCACTGAGGGCCAATTCTACCCTTGCACAACTGTCTTCAAGCCTCCCAGCTCATAACTCTTTCCCTGTATTCGACAAGGCCTCCACTCTTCTCCTTGTCCTTCGTCAGGCGTACTGGCCCAACAGGTTTGAATGGCAGTGTGTCTGTTGGAAAGTGAGTCACAACATGTTTGTCTGTTTCACTGGGAGTCCAGCGATGAGTATTGTCTGTCACTCAGGGGGCTGGTGGTGGCAGTGGTAGTGTAAAGGCAGGATTCGGCTCACAATGACTCTTAAATGTGGCACTTGATACCCGCCTCCTGTTGGGTGGCCATCTTTTGCTGTTATAGTAGATATGTAGCCTCCCTCCTCCATTTTCCCACTCAGAAATGTGGCAAACTCGCAAACAAACCTCACTACCTCTAACCACCGAAGAACTGTGGCAGCTGTGGTGCCAGCGGTGCTTGTGGCTTCCCTTATGGCAGGAAAATACACAAAGCTTCACTTTTTATAGCTGATAAAAGACCATCAAACTTGACTAGACCATGTTCATGTAACACTTCTCATTTGAATACTCTTATAATGGGATGGCAAAATATATATTCAATTTTCACCAGCAAAAGTTCCACAATGACATTTAAATAATAATGCATATTACATTGGTTTATTGCATAGCCTTTTTTTTTTCTCCATCTGCCCATCATATGGTGCCTTCAGCTGTATCACCAGCCTCTGTGTTGAGAAAAGCTTCGATGAACCCACTGTGTCGAAGTTCAACTGCACCTGGAGAAACTCTGTCAAACTGCCTTGAAGCACCTTACTCCCAGCCCCCGCACATCTCTCACACGCACACACACACACACACACGCATATATATATGCAGAGAAATAGCACAAGATAAGCTGTGAGGCCCACGCAGGCAGTCCTCTCGCCTGGCCATGTAGGGCTGTAGAAACGGACCAAATTTGGACAAGGATTCCAGCCAGATAGTAGTGTGCCCTAAACGTGAGGCCAGTGTGTGCATGTGTGCCTTTATTTTCCTCTGTCAACGCTTTTGTTGTCATAGCAACCCCCGGGGAGTGTGGGAGGTTTTGCAGGCACGGCGTTGGAGGGAGGTGGGTGTCAGAGGTGGGCAGCCACGTTCAAGCAGAAGTCTGAATACAGAGCAAGACGTTTGTAACATTAAGCACAACGTAGCCTTGTGTGAAACTATCTAAATGCTCTCTTCAAAGTGTTTAAAAGGCAAAAGGGATTCCTAATCTCAATAATAATCTTTCATAATCTGCATGTTCATATTTAGACCTGAATAAGTTGTACATGGCCACTTCATATTGATGAAAATGAGGTCATCTGAGGAAGCGTCATCTACATTCTATGGCCATTTTTTCATAAAACGACCAATTTATTTGGATCTCACTATACAGAATATCAAATCGACTTTCACTTTCCAAAGTGAAAGCTGGCCTAGTCCTTTGATCATGCATCGCCATCGCCATTGTTTTTTATTTTTTATTTTTTTCCCTGTTTGCCTTTGCGGCATGCCGTACACCCTTGCCTTAAACTCCTTGTCCCTCTGGTTTACCCAGCTACACCATCCAGATCTCCCCTTCTTATGTCTCTATGGCCCCGCCTTGTGTGGACTTTAAGCTAAGATTTGACCTCCCATTCTGTGTCCAAAGCCTACTTAATTTTACTTTAATAGCCCTTTTCTTGCAGTGGTGGTGTTTTTCCACTGCGGTGCCCTACTGGAACCCGTGCTCACGTTTTGTTGTGCTTTTTCCACTGCTGCCTAAATCGTACCATGGCAAAGTGCCATGCTGATTTTAGCCACTGGTTTACACTTGGTATCAATCGTAGTTCTGTGATGCATAGGCGGAGCTTGCATTTAAACATTTCATTGAATGGTCAATTGCAATCCTTAGAAATATTTATTACACAATTGCATTGGAGATTACAACACAGAAAATTAACTTTGTAGGAGTTCCCCCTACTTCTAGGGTTGTGGATAGGAGTGCAAAATGTGCCTATTGGCTACCATTATCCACGGGATTCATCTTAGGTCTGCGCATGTTGGTTATGGTTCCCCTTTTTTGACTTCTTTAGGGGACGGTGTAAATGTTCTAGACGTGATCAGAGACATGGGGCTCATCATGGTATGATGCAGAAATTGTTAACAAAATCTGTTGAGTAATCAACCTTAAACCTTAAAGGATTATTATGATTCCATAAGGTACAGCTTTCCGTGATATTTAGTTCTTACAATAAATCACTTATTTTAGACACAATACTGACTAGTCTATTTTAAACGTTATTTCTTTAAGTGCCTCATGGTAAATGTAAGGTGTTAAAGACTACAAGAATTCCATTGTTTTGATGTATTGCAGTGTTTTGTGGATAAGCTGCATCACTCTCAGCAGTTATAGCATGTGGTATTGCAGGCACCCCAACTATTTGGGGAACTCTATCCCTGCCAACATTCTTCTGACAATTCAGAAAGCACGTGGCGCTCCATCAGAAGGAGTGACACGCTCTGTTCCATGTTGGCTGTCATCTATCCATACGTTGGCCACGCACACATGCACACACACACGGATGGTTACTGATTTAGTAGGAGTAAAATGCAATATAACGATACATTGTAACGTGTTTATTGAAATATGGCTCCTGTGTATTGATATAGTATTGTACAGTATTGCCGGATGGTTTTCACCACACAGACCTATGTTTGTGTAACGCTCTCTTTTCCCGTAGGCTTGCATAGATGACAACATTGACATGGTTACCTTCCTGGTGGAACAAGGAGCCAGCATCAACCAGCCTGACAACGAGGGCTGGATCCCCCTCCACGCCGCAGCATCTTGTGGATACATGGACATAGCAGAGTAAGTAGACTGCAGTTTGTTTCCACGGAAATCTTATTCCAGGGAAGTGTAGTGCATTTGTAGTTGTAATCAAAAGAGGTTAACGTCTTTCTTTGCATGTGGCATGTGCAAGAGAGTGCCAGTACTTCTGCTACCCAGTGGCGGTTGTTTTTTATTTTTTTATTTTTTTTCAAGACACCCATACAGACAAATAGTTGATGGTGATTTCCTAGCGGCCACTATGCTTCCAATACTGACGTTGCTACCAAAGTGCTGTGGTGGCTAACATGGCCCTGGTCCAGCTCAGCTTTGCACTGTCTTGTCATTCCACTATTCAGAGCCCTCATTAGTGACCTCTGTTCTTTCTAATGCCGTCTGCTCAACTGATGCCTGCCCTTGACGCCTTCCCCTCGATGGCCCGCTTTTAGATTTGATGTCTTTGATCTCTGTTGGACCCAAAGAAAAGGGGTGTTTGGTTTTTTTTTACAGCATAAACGTTCATTAAACAGGGCATACACTGATAATAATAACACTAGTGTTACATTAAACATGGACACACACTGATAATAACACTAGTGTTACATTAAACATGGACACACACTGATAATAACACTAGTGTTACATTAAACATGGACACACACTGATAATAACACTAGTGTTACATTAACATGGACACACACACTGATAATAATAACACTAGTGTTACATTAAACATGGACACACACTGCAAGAGCACAAAGATGGTAGCAGTTGGAGAGGGGTCTTAAGCGACTCTCCAGCAAGTGTTTGGCGTACCAGAACTTTGAATCCTATGCTGCATTCTTTGTGCCATCAGAGGAAGCATAGGTAAATGTTTCATTACGTTTTTCGATTCCTGCGTCTGCACTATCATTGTTTGCCACCTTCATTACTTGCAGAATACAACAGCAGGAAGTGGAAAAAGCATTCGGTTGTTAGCGTATCTAAAATGAAGTAGGTTTGATGTGTCGTCTTTTGAGACAACAGTGTCGGGTCTATTTGCACAATGGGCCTCTCCACAGCACTGTCAGCATAGGGCTACTATTACAGAAGACAAGACAATTATTTTTTTTTTCACACAATGAATGTAAAGGTCAAATGTGGGGCCCACTATGGATGACTTAATGGAGCTGGCGTGACAGTTTAAAGATCTGATGTGGGTGACAAACGCTTCCATTGGCCTATTTAAAAATCCACCAAGCCCAGAGCAAGAAGTCCTTCCCCTTTTAAAACGTTTGGTGTCGATAGCACAACCATCTGATGGCAGGGTCACAGGACTCCCACGGTGCGACTCACATCCAGGGGGTCTACTCCGTCTAGTAGAACTAACCTACTATTGCCGAAGCAGCGAGTCTAATCAAGACGATATAAAACGGAGAAACGTAACTGCGGTCAGTTCTTGGACAATATGGGGGAAGTCGTAAGCGGTGGGTTCATTTGAAGTGGTTTTCTGGCGTGATGAGAAGAGCCTGAGCTTCTCCACAGCCTTAATTGAAAGCAGGGAACGTCAAGATGTGGCGTGGGGCTTAAAAAGGCCTTTGAATTGTTGCATTACATCAGAGAGCAGTCATACATATTGTTGACTGAGAGCATCCCTGGCCCACTAAACAAAGTGAACTCTACATGATGTTTTTCGCTGAACATGCATCATTCTCGGTTTGTTATCGATGACTCTTAAGTGTTACAGTAATCACAGCGCTCCATGCACCTGTGGCTGCTTATTTCTACAGGGACATGTTGGCAGATTGAAACAATTGTACGGAAACACATTTTGAATTAAATGAAAAATATGCTGTACTGAGCCTTAGTTGTGCGATGTTCCTTTATGTTGAAATGTTCCTTTAAAGGCCTCCTGTACCCCATATCCATGAGAATAGGTTTAATAATACATCTTTATTATCTGAGTTTTTTTAGAGGGGTCTCTGGGTTAAGCGCCGGCTGTCAATGGATCCATGAGAGGAATTTAAAGTCCCAACAACCTATTAATAACCTGGGGACTATTGACGAAGAGAATCATCTTTGGAGGACAGAAGTGTTAAAGTTTACCTTCTCTGCTATAGGCACTGCAGTTCTTGGATCTAATTGTACAACATAGTTTTTTTTTTTTCTCCGTTTGTCTGATGTGTGTTAGCCATGCCTCCCAGACTGAACTGGCCCACATTTTATATATAACTGCTTCAGAAATAGCATTTTTTTTTTGGGGGGGGGCTGCATGTTTGACACATTGCATAGATTTTTATGCACCAAAGGTAAAAACTAAATAAAAACGGATGGATGGATAGCACTTCTGTCTTAATGTTACCTTATAGAAATAAATATTAGTTTGTAAATCCAATATTCATCAGTGCTAAAGATGTCTTGACTTTAACTTGTAAGATGGTGAAAATGGGGAACAAGCAGACAAATGAGCATCTCTCAAGAGGAAATGATGAGTAGCCTGGGTCCGAAATTAACTTTTTAGCTCACCAGCCAAATGTCTGGTAGATGAAAAATTCTACCCGCCAAACTTTTTTTTTACCAGCCAAAAAATAAAAAGTATATACACAGCCTTTTTGTGTCGCGTATCATACATACATTTAATCTGCATATTAACACATTATGGTGGTGAATAAAAACAGTGGTCAGAGCAGATTGTAAGCAAAAAAAATTGTATTTTGTATTGATAAATAAAACAGTGCAACAAAGCAATGTGCAACAAAATAATAGCATGCATTTAACTTCAAAGTGTGGGCCCCACCCCCAAACCTCAGTCGTCTTCACTAGACTCCTCACAATATAAACTATACATCACACAATATAAGAGGCATAGGAATCATAATAATAGTAATAAAAACTCCACTCAACATTCACGGGGTTGAGAGCATGCTCTGCTCAGTTGCTCACCCTGCGCGTCCTCACTCCGCTCTAGTATCGCTCTCGCTCAAAGGGAAAAAACATGCGCTCCGCTTTTCTCCAAAGTATAATAACGCATTTGATGGATGATTTACCCCAAGTTCCAGGCAGTACGATAGCGCTTTCATTTGACATTAGGTAGGCTAAACTATTGTAATGTCAGCTGTATTGGTCTTTCCTTGGGCCACAGCTGAAATATACAGTATATAAAACAAAACTCCCTGTTACTGTATGTTCCTTAATCAAACAAACCATATTTCATGTGGTCCTATTCATTAAATATCAAAAACGAGTTAAACGCACACCTGAAATATTGAGGTGCCGGCTTACGAAAATAAACGTGAAAAAATAAAGTCGCCGCACACTCTATAGCTCCGATGCAAGTAGGATTTATTTAGACACCCAATAACTTATTAAAAATAGGCTATTTTCGTTTTATTTTTATTTTTGGTTGAATGGCTTATTCAAAATGAATTGAAACGAATAAATTAATATCAAATGTCAAATCAAATGATCTGCATTTATATAGCGCTTTTCTACTCTACGAGTACTCAAAGCGCTTTACAGTTTATGCCAACATTTACCCATTCACACACTGATGGCCAAGGCTACCATGCAAGGCCCCATCTGCTCATCAGGAGCATGGGGTTCGGTATCTTGCCCAAGGACACTTCGACATGCAGACAGGAGGAGTCGGGGATCGAACCACCGACCTTCCGATAAGCAGACAACCCGCTCTACCCCCTGAGCCACAGCCGCCCCTGTTCTGGGACATGACCTACACACAAGCTGTTGTTAATTAGCGTTCACATCTGATCTGGGACATGACCTACACAAGCTCACAAGGGGCAGTTGGCAAAGTAGAATAACCACACACATCCCTTTTTTAATACTCCTAATCCTATGAAAAAACAACATTTATTCATTAATTTATTGTAAACTGAAACTGCACCAAACAGTTATTTTATGAGTTTGATTGACTGTGATGTTTTACACATTTCCTAACAGGCTCGCAATGCTGAGAAGGCCATGTAAGTTAAGTGTTTGTGTGTTTGTGTTGTAATTATTATTCTTTCATATATCAATCCTGCCACAAGGACCTATAAAGGATTCATAGATGATCCATAAATGTTCCAGTGGTTGTATTTGTTGTACTGGTCCTACTGGCTGTAATTAACTGCTTCTGTGTTCTGTGGTCAGGACGGCTCTGGCCCGATTCAGACAGGCTCAACTTGAAGAGGGTAAAGTCAAGGTTAGATCACATTCTCTTTTTGTTCCCCTCTTCTTCTCCTTTCTTCCTCCCTCTATTTTCTTTCCTCTCCCCTTCTGTCTTCCTCTTCTGTCTTATTATTATCCTCTCTTCCTCCTCATTTCCTCTCCTTTATCCTGATATGGTGCTTTTCTTATAGACAGTTGTTTGTGTGTGTGTGTGTGTGTGTGTAGGAGAGGAGGCCTTTCCTGGCGTCAGAGTGTACTGATCTTCCTAAAGCTGAGAAGTGGAGGCGTCAGGTAATAGAATTTATTTGTTTCTACAGATTATCACTCTGTAAAGATCACTAATCTTTACACTTTGTTCAGTTTTTTTATGGTTTAATCCGAGTTTCCACCGATTGCTGATCTCAGATTCTACCGATTACTAATCTGTGTTTGCTGGTGCTCAATGAATGACTGCCTCTTACGAGTTGATTAGCTGGCACACCTGTCACTCTTGCAGCTGAACCAATCAAAGAGCTGAACTCATGTCACAGTTGGACTCATTTAATTATAATGAATGAAATCAATCATTTACATTTTGTATGTGTTTTCAGATCATCAGTGAAATCTCTAAGAAGGTGGCTCAGATCCAGAATGGTGAGGAACTGACGGTGACCTTTAACTTCTTAAGTGTCAATCATCTTCTCATGAAGTCTAAATCTGTGTGTTTATGTTCACAGCGGGTCTCGGTGAGTTTCGGATCCGGGACTTAAACGACGAGATCAACAAGCTGTTGAGAGAGAAAGGTCACTGGGAGGTCAGGATCAAGGAACTGGGCGGAGCCGATTATGGAGTAAGAACCATTATCATTAGCCGCTTTCGCACCAGAAACCCTTTTTTTGCGTTCGCACCGGATGGATTGGGGGATTTTTTTAGTTGCTATAGCCGCAGTTCATAGGAACTCTTTAGTCCCTACCTCAGGGCAGGTACTTTTCCTTAGCATAGGAACTCTTAGTGACGTGGGTGCATTTGAACAAGCAGCGCACCATTTTTAAAAGCCATGCAAGCAAAACATTTGTCAGCAAAACTCTGCTACGCGAATTCATAGGACACAGATGCTTATATGTCAGTGCAAACATTTTCATGTAGACTGTATCTTGATAAAACAACTGAGGGGTGAATTCACAAAGGGATTGCGCGGCTTTTTCTGACGCTATGCCTGTACAAATAACCCCAAAACAAACCTTGCTATTCACAAAGCACTCGCAAAGGGTGAAATACCATGCTAACTGCGTTGCCATCATCATTGCGTCTCTGGGTGTCCACGCTATTTGCAGGTATTTAAATTAGGTAATATGGGCGGAAAATGTGCCCCTTTCTATGCAAATGAGCCTCATTGCAAAAACACTCCAATTCACAAAGATCGGCGCTAATTGCCACACGCAGTTAAAGTGAAGTTATTTACGTCTTCAGAGAGTTGGTGGTAACTCAGCGCATTATAAGGGGTGTCATGGCAGCGTCTCCGGTGATCATGGCAGCAGTGATTGTAGCCAGGCGAAGGCATCGTAATGCCAAGCGTGCTCGTGAGAGAATATTTCGAAGGAGAATAACACTTTTTGATTTAATAATAATAATAATAGTAAACTTTATTTGTATAGCACCTTTCATACAAAATCGTGGCCCAAGTGCTTCACAGCAGTAAAACATATAGTTGAGATATGACAGACATAATAAAAACAGTAAAATAGGCAT
>OMPB01045823.1:0-10220 GCA_900312615.1 Stylephorus chordatus | reverse complement strand
AAGAAGAGAGAATGTGAATCGCTTGGTCTGTGGATGAGAAATACAAGCCCTGCTGACAGAAGACAGGGAAAGCCCCTCTGCGTTCTGCTAACTTTAATTCTAAATTCTAAATCAGTGTCAAAATGAAGCATGTAGGCTTAGTTTAACAGTTCCATTCACATTTATAGGGCGCAGGTCTTCTAGACCTGAATCATTCAGAATGTTTGCGATCGTGCAAATCCAAAGTATTTTCACGTTGTTGTTTGTAGCGAGGAGACCGGCTTGGCTGCCAGGCACCACATTGTAATTACACACGGAAAGTTGTGAATTATTTTGGGTCGTTTGTCGTATTAACACGTCGATATTTATACAAGGCTTGATTGATGTAAGGCCACCAGCGCAAATAACGTCTTATCCATATATATATATATATCCATAAGTAGCTGTGTGCACAAGAACAGCGTTGTTTTTAAACGCAAGACAGTAGCGTCATCAGTTAAAGACACACCTTCAAGCGGGATGCCAAGTTTGTATGGAAAAACAAATCCTGGCCGCGCCGGGCCGACGTGCCGAGCCAAACCAAACCTAACCAAACCAGGCCAGCACAGTGGAAAAGCGCCATATGACATATGTTACTTACATAGCAGTAGCAGGATGGCGCCCAATATTCCTAAAGTGGCAGGCAGGTTAAATCCGCCCTCTTTTATCCCGCCTTTGCAGGTCACGTCAGGGCCTGAGCATTCACACACGGTGGCCAGGACAACGTTGTCTTGCGATGAGCCTTGGTTGTCTGCCACCCTCAGCAGCACGCTGTAGTCTCCGCTGGGCAGGGGCACGACTAATGTCAGGATAATTCCTGTCCCTGGATCACAGGACAGAAGGACCAATAATTACTCAATTGAACCAAGATACACTATTTATACACCTGATATACCAAGACCTGATATACTGCATGTTGTGACCTGATCATAGACCAGTTCTAGTGGGAAGTCTGAAATTGTGATATGATTTTTATTAAAGTATTATTTACAATGTTCAAATGTCTTTAATGCTTTGCAATAGTAGCACTTTCAGGTATTCTATCATTTCTATACATGGTAGTGTTGATAAAATGATACGCACTAGTATTGTTCATCTTAGCAGTCCAGTTATTCTTTGACATGCCCTCTAATGATACAGTGAAGGGCGCCGCAAAGCCCGGACCATCTGCATCCATCACAGTCAGCGGCTGAGGAGCAGAGTCCCTGTTGCACACCTAAAAAAATTAAATAAAATGTAGAAAAAGGACATCAATTGAATACATGTACAGAATAACGTTTTGCCACATTGCTGCTACCAGCAGTGTTATGTGACTTTCATCAGATTTTAGATTGGATCAGATTTCTCTTGAATTGGAAAGGAACAGTAAATATGATGAGTCAAGGTCTAGATTTCAGCTTCATAAATACCATGATGGCACGCTCAGTGATGGAAGGGTTGTTATCGTTCACATCTTCCAGCTCAATCTGCAGGGTTCCTGTTCCTGTGGCTGGGACATCATCTAACAGTGGGACAAAAAGACGAGGTGAATATTGAGCTTCTTTAAGCAGAAGCGTAGACAGCATGAATGTCCAACGCTACATACCGTTGTCGTACGCAGCGATGACAGCCTTGTACTTGTTGTCTCTGACATAGTGGCTCTCTCTGTCCATCGCACTCTTCACTTTAATCAAACCCGTTTCTTTGTTGACACTGAGCCATCCTGCGGGGTCGTTCAAAATCCGATACCTAAATATATGGACAGATTCATATAAATGTTTGATTAACTCATTCGTTATAGTTTGACTGTCTTTATTGGTTGTGATCTGGTAACATCACAGAAGGTTTTTCAACATCCACTGACTGCTAAAAATATATAAATGACATTACTTAATTCACACAAGATTTGCATACAAGAAAACTTGGGCCATCTAAAGAGACACTTAGACAATCAACAATTAAAGAAATGGTTGTAATTGTGAATGGCTCGTATGGCTTTGGATCGTTTTTCAAAAGTTTGAGATTACTTATTTCTCAAGAAATAAGAAAATGGTTCATTGTGGGACTGTCTTAGAAAGCGACAAATGATTGAGCTTTAAGCATGCCTGAGGATTTATTTATTTAGCCCAGACGCTACATAGAGAAACAGGCATTCACTCAGCGTCATCTGCTGTAAGACGCCTGCTTTGGTTTGTCCTGAATAGCTAAGCTTTTGCACAAAGTTCTACCAATAGGGCTGCATAACTGAAAAGGATGTTTGAGGAATGCCTTTACTTAAATATGTATTTACATACTAGTAATTGTTTTAAGTTTTTTTTTAATTATTAGATGTCAAGCACTGAAAGTGAAAGGCACCTATTGTTTTTCTACATTTGCTGGTTTCGGTATGTTCTGCCTGGTTGTTGTTTTATATTAAACTTCTCTTTTTGTTTTTACTGAAGTTGAAACATATTTGCATTCTTAATCTGCTTCGGTTTGCTTTCACACTGCAATTTGTCATGACAAAATCATGACTTCTATGCAATTTGCACAACACTTTGTATTGTTAATTTTCTTGACCACTAGATGGCAGTCTTTTAAAACATCAGTGCTTTTGATAGCCAAATGTCCTGCTCCCAGTTTTGAAGCTCTGGGTCCAAATTCAGTTCACTTTAGGTTGGAGCCACTATGGTCCATCTTTAGATCACATTAGGTCCGCATTACTATGGGATAATGGCTGACTGGTCAATATTTAGGTCACTTGAGGTCCGATACAGATGCAGGTTGTCCATTGTGCTTGACACCGTCTAATCACTGCTATGCAGCTATTACCATTTTTGTCATTCCTTGTTTTCGAAAAATTTTTTTTTTATAATAATAATTTAGGAGAACGCCCACCCCTAAATCTGGTGCAAGAAGCTTGGATCTACCCAATATTATTAATGATATTATTAATGATATTATGATACAATTAATGTGTTGAATATAGTAAAATTAGCTGTAATAATTGCATTTTTGAGGCTATGAGTCATTTCCTTGTGCTTGTGCTCGGGTTCTTTTTTCGGGATTTTTTGCAGGAGGTAGTTTGACAGCACTTGCTCTGTATCGTAGTATGTTAGAAGAAAATGAGGATAATGTGTTTTGGTGCAGGCAGTCCATGCCTTTATCACTATTGATGCTTTTTGATTTCTGTAATAGAGCCCTGTATGGTTTAAAGAAAAAGGGATGATTTCAGCCCACCCGTTACAATCTCTTTAAGAACCAAATCTGATATTTCACACAGACATCTAGGCTAATCTAGCTAATAACCAAGGTAGAGAACCGCAACTCACGAAATCGTCTGACTACGTGCAGTGTCGGGGTCGGTGGCAGTGTACTGGACTAAAGCACTGCCAACTGCAAGGTCCTCCCTCTTTCTCACAAGCTTTGTGGGTGGGTCGAATACTGGAGGCTCATTCACATCTTCTACAGAAACCACCACTGTAGCAGTAGATGTGGGGAGACGGCTGACAAAGGGAATCTCATTCTCCACAGTCACCAGCAGCGTGTACTTGTTGTTCGTCTCAAAGTCCAGACCCTAAATAAAGACATTTTAAATATTAGGAGACATGTATTAAATCAACTACACACCTAAATAAAGACAGCTAAAGATGACACTATAGTTAATGACAACTAGGCTACATTTGACTCAAGCCACTGTTCAAACT
The DNA here is from genome assembly GCA_900312615.1 of Stylephorus chordatus. Classification (NCBI taxonomy): domain Eukaryota; kingdom Metazoa; phylum Chordata; class Actinopteri; order Stylephoriformes; family Stylephoridae; genus Stylephorus; species Stylephorus chordatus. The sequence goes on along the minus strand of OMPB01045823.1, from coordinate 6,537 downwards.
TAACTCACCTTTACAGTAGTAATGATTCCTTCTTGCTTGTTGGGTCCAGTTTCTACTGCAAATCGTCCCGCCGAATCCCCGTCAACGATTTTAAACTTTGCATTCCAGGCTGCAGAATGAGGTTCGTCGTCATCGAGAACAGACATCTTCACAACCTGCGCCCCCACTTTGTTCTCTGGGACCTTGCTCTCATACTAAGAAAAATAATACACATAATATCAAATCTAGTTTGAAAACAGGAAGGACACATTACATTTTCATACGTGGTTACTATATTTGAATCATTCATAATAGTCAATAGTAACTATATAGCACGTCAACAAATAAAAAGGAACAGAAAAAGTAATGGGAGGTGCCGAGGGCCTACAAACACCTGAAATATTCAGACATTTTTACAAGGTTATTTACATGAAAATAATATGGGAGTTATTTCTTAAATATTTGGAATAGTGCTTTTATAAACTTCTAAATGTCTTCTTGTATGAGGTTGTTTTGATGAAATGTAAACATGTTTGATATACAGTAATGTATACATACTGTATATTGTTTGATATAATGTATACAAGGGTTTAAAAATATAATGAAACTACTGTATGAAACAGGTTTAGAAACTAATGAAATGCAGAAGTGTTGCTATTGTTGTCATCAAGTAAAATTGAGTGCTTAATAAAGTGCTTAATAAAGGCTGAAACCAGCAGTGAACCAAACATGTCAACCAATTTAACATAGAAAGCAATGTTAATCTATAAAGCTAATAAAAACTACCAGTTACTCACTTGCTGTGACTAATATTTACATATTAAGTTGTAATGTCAGCCCACCTGCATGCGCTACCATGTGATGTGACATCACAGCGTTTCCAAAGTATAATAGAGCAGCCTATTCAAAATACTCTATATACGCTACATCTATTTAATAATACTAAACATAGGACTTATACAGCGCTTTTCACTGACTCAAAGATGCTGTACAAAACATTTAACACTAAACACTAAGGGGGGCGAGGTTGGTGAGACAAAACTCTTGTCCATAAACTACCATTTGAACATCAATATGATCCTGAACATAACTGCTGTTTCAGATGTTAATGTTATCATTTGAACATCAATATGTACTTAACTCCCACTGGTCTCACTGGACTTTCTGGTGCTGAACATCAAACTGGTCTAAAGCTATTGTTTAACCTTGTGTGGGAACTGAGATTTTCAAACCTTCTAGACAGTTGAGTGAGCAATTTATAATAAGTAGCTTGTGATCAGAATGTAAAATATTGTTTATAAAACATTATCTCCCTTTCATTTTTACAAATCAGTTTTGTTAATGTTTGGATTGCTGAAGGCACCCAAACTGGAATGTTAAGATTGAAGAAAGTCAAACACTGTAACACACCAACACTGTAACCCTCTAACACACTTCCTCCATATAGAGTTGAATGACTACTATATCATTTCAAACTGCCCATATACAGAATTGAGCAACATCGAATACATGGTTATTCTAGAAAAGACTGACACATTGAATGTAATGCAGGGGTAGGTTTTAGTGTCCCAACACATCAGTAACTGAACGGGCTAGTAAGTAAACCTAAGTTGATGAGTCAGGTATGGATTACATCAATATAAATCATTTTACCAGAGCAGCAGAAGTTTCACAACGGTACTTACCGTCGTCTGCACAAAGGTTGGTGCATTGTCATTGCTATCACTGACTGTAATGACAACTCGGCCTTTTCCAATCAGGCCATTTCCTTCCATATCTGCTGCCTCCACATCCAGAGTGTACTTGGGGATTTTCTGTTTTGTAAAGAAACAGTGATTTAAGATAATTGACAGTTATAAAAGGTAAGTAACTCACTGTTACAAGTAACATGCAGAGCTACTTAACAAAGTAACTCACTCTCATAAAAGTGAGAGTAAAAGCAGTGAATCCTAACCTCTCTGTCTAGCCCACGAGCACCAACTCTGATGCCTCCGCTGACCGAGTTGATGAGGAACATATGATCAGCGGGGAGCTTTGGTTCCTGGTTGACGATGGTGTAGCGGATATCAGAGTTGGCACTACCGGGTTCGTCCAGGTCAGTGGCTACAATTTTCATCACCTCAAACCCTAAAAGGGAAAGGCATACAGACGTTAGTTATAAAAGTAGCTCATTTAAGGAAAATCCATGTTCAATGAATGAAGTCAAGGCTAGTCAAAAAACACTACGTCACGTGGATATGCAGAATTGCAGATTACCCGTTTTTTTTTTAATAATCGAACAGTAAACGGTGAAATGTTTGTTAACAGCAATAAAATGATAGCAAGCATTTGATATTACAATATGAGGGCTACCCCATCCATGTCTTTAGTAGTGTTGGACATCATGGATGTCTAGGTGCTCTACACAAAGGTTTAAAACGTCTTCTGTGCCTGACTAGATGTAGTCTGACTATAGTGTTGTTATAATACCGAGATCTGTATCTGTGTGGCTCATGTCTGCGTTTCTCTGTTGTGATTAATGTCACTATGTATTCTGTTATGTGTATTGTGTTTTTATGGTGTGCCTACTGCCTATTGTCATTAATGTTGGTATATGTCTCATGTGGCTAATGAAGTGTCCCTCTTGGGGGATTAATAAAGAAAATAAAATAAAAATCTAATTCAGTAGGATCCTGTAAATCTCAAACTACACATTTGGTGCAACATTACAAGTTACGTAAATGAAGCCCTTTGCTTTTCTTTTTTTTTTTAAATAAAAAAAGGAAACGGGTAATTAGCAGTTATTACCTATAGGTGAAGCCTCTGCAACATCTCCAATAAAAGTCTCTTTGGTAAAAACTGGTTTTTCGTCATTCATATCGATGACAAATACAATAATATCCATGGGCTCCTCCGCCCGACCGCTGCCCACTGCCTCCGCATGAGCCTTGAGCTGGAAACAGGAATGAAGACGCATTATTCTACATGCAAGGAATGTAGGCCGGTCCCATTCAGTCTTTAGTGACAACTGAAGACGCATTAGATGTGTGGCATGGGCTTACGTACCATGTACTTATCCTGCTTCTCTCTGTCCAGGGGTTGAGTGACGTACAGATGGCCAGTGTCTCTGTTTACAGTGAAGAGGCCAGTAGGGGCCTCGTTGGCCCCTGGGCCTGTGATGGAGTACTGGACTTTTACCTCTTTATCTGCATCAGAACGGATCTGAAGAAAATAAACAAATACAATATACATTTTCTTTTCTTTTTTTTCATACACAATACACACTGGACTGTCTTGTTGGCATGTCTCAGGATATTGAGCTGAGCAGAGCTCTAGAAAACAGTGCAGATCTAGAAAACTAAGGTAGAGCAGAGCAGATCTAGAAAACTAAGAGGTAGAGCAGAGCTGATCTAGAAAACTAAGAGGTAGAGCAGAGGTAACAGTAACTTCTTTAGCCACTCCACCGATTTTATGTAGTAAAACATTTCAAGAACTTTAAATTAATATTGGATTAACTGTTGCCAAAATTATGAGGCAAAATGCATCCTCAAATGTAGTTGTTATATTTAGTAGCATTTTTTTTAATTAGCATTTTATTTATTTGTATTATATTTCTCGGCCACCTGGTCGCCCCCCTAGGGAGGTGTTCCAGGCACGTCCAGCTGGGAGGAGACCACGGGGCAGACCGAGGACCAGGTGGAGGGATTATATCTCCACGCTGGCCTGGGAACGCCTCGGGATCCCCCAGTCGGAGCTGGTTAATGTGGCCTGTGAGAGGGAAGTCTGGGGCCCCCTTCTGAAACTGCTACCTCCGCGACCCGACCCCGGATAAGCGGTTGAAGATGTATGTATGTATTATATTTCTATTTTATTTGTATGGCTCCATCAACCAGTCAAGTTGCAGTTTACATCCATGTCTGTCCAGTGAAGACTTTGAAGGAATTGAATAAAAAAGGTATGATGGCAATTGTCAAAATGGAAGTTATCACTATATTGATATGTGATTCCAGTGAATAATTTCCAGTGAGAAACATGCTGTCTTCACTTAGACTTTTGTTTCATGGTGCAACGACAATCACCTGAAGCTTAATATCAGCAAAACCAATGAGATTGTGGTGGACTACCAGAAGAACAGGAAGTTGTCATCCAGAGAGAGGAAGTGACATGGGTGGACTCATACAAGTACCTTGGGGTTCAAATCAATTTAAAAAAAAAACGGGACTGGACTCACAACGTTGAAGTCCTCTACAGGAAGGGACAGAGCAGACTGTTCTTCCTGAGGAGACTAATAGGCCTTTCACACCGGGGCTTTTCGAGCCAGAGCCTAACAGGGGCTAGGCTGGCCCCAACTTTGAGCTGGTCTAGAAATGAACCGCTTAAGAACCACTTGATATTGTCGCACCAAGCACAGACAGACTTTTTTTTAAAGTATCTCAACAGCATCTCACCGGAACCATTAGTTTGGGGAAGGGCCCTCTGTCATTCTCAGGAAAGTTAATGGGAGGGATGACCCAAGCTCTCTTTTGCCTCTTCAGTCCTAAAGAAGCCTTGGGGAAGTACAAAACCGGCAGGACTGGAAAAGCTGTACCCTGAGGATTTAAAAGGTTGTTATGTTGATACCACCCTTTTTTGCATTTGCAAAAATGTGTTATAGAGAATATTTTAAAGAGTAGATGTACATTTTGCATTGCTATTATAATCATCTAGTTTGTTTATTATAGCCAATGAATGATGAAATATTAATGATGGTGACCAAAGTACCTCTGTCTTATTAGGAGAGTCTGCATTTGTACCATGATGCAAATGCCTTTGGTGGTGGTGTTCATTTCCTGGATACTTATGATGCCCCTGACTTTTGTTTCGGTGGTTTCCATGGTGATTCAGTGCATTGCCATGGTGGTGACGGCCGTTGCCATGGTGATGACGGCCGTTGCCATGGTGATCTCTTAACTCTAGGTGGCGTAGCCTGATTGTCATAATATATTTATGGCCCTTAATCCAGGAAAATATGTCAATGTCCTTTTGTCCTCCGTGCAAAACAATTCCTCTCTTTACCTAGAAATAAATAGCAAAATGTAACATTCATTACACTCAACAGTACGACTGACGGACACACAAGACGTGGAAAACATTGGTTGTTACAAGATAAGAGTGAGTTTGTATTTTTTTTATGTTAAGCAAGAATATGCTAGGTAACAACAATAAACTCCAAATCCATTTCAAATTGTGAATGAAAGCTAGGTGGTCAGTAGAAGTTGTTGGCCCAAAATAACCGTTTGAAGGCCATGTTATATGCGTAGATTATATAATAGTTTGATCTGTCTACCAGTAAAACAACGCTTCGTTAACCTGAATTGACAGTGAGCCTTACTAATTTGTAAGTGAGCAAACATTAAAAGAAACCATGCAGGGAAAACTTCCATGTTCCACTTCCTCATATGGGAATTCAACTGAATGTAATGTAGCAAGGATAGGTTAGCCCTGTACTCAGCTACATAAGGGATAGGTTAGCTCTGCTGTACTCAGCTACATAAGGGATAGGTTAGCCCTGTATTCAGCTACATAAGGGATAGGTTAGCCCTGTACTCAGCTACATAAGGGATAGGTTAGCCCTGTACTCAGCTACATAAGGGATAGGTTAGCCCTGTACTCAGCTACATAAGGGATAGGTTAGCCCTGTACTCAGCTACATAAGGGATAGGTTAGCCCTGTACTCAGCTACATAAGCTCCTTTTACAGACATTCCATAGTATTGGCATAAGGAAGATTCGTCTTTATGCTGGCTTTGTGCTTTTACACAGAACCAAACAAAGCTGGCATATTGCCAGGACCGCGTGTGCTTTTACACAGCATGCCAAGCTGCAGAACCAGAGATATATATTTAAATCAGTTTGTGAGGTTTGCAATTTGTTGTTGATATATGCTTGGAGAGAGAATCACAATGACAAATGATTAAAAGGATAACATAATAATAATAATAATAATAACTTTATTTATATAGCACCATTCATACAAACTTGTAGCTCAGAGTGCTTTACAACAAATTATTTAAAAAAGAGAAATAAAAGAATAAAAATAAAAGACATTAAAATGATACAAGTAAAAATAGCAAAGATAAGATAAAACAATAAGACAATAAAATCATAAATTTTAAAATCATTTGAAGGCCAATTTAAAAAGGTATGTTTTGAGCTGCCTTTTAAAAATGCCAACCGAGTCTGCTGTTCTAATGTCCTGCGGGAGTGTTCCAAAGTGTTGGAGTGTAGTAGCTAAAGGCACTCTCACCACTTTTTTTATGGATTACAGTAGGTACATTTAGGAGGCAGCCTGTGGCGGATCTAAGAGCTCTGGTTGGCACATAAAAGGAAAGAAAGTCTGTAATGTAAGAAGGTGCTGAACCATTTAGGGCTTTGTATACAAGTAAAAGGACTTTAAAATCAATTGAGAATGGTCTCAATGACTGACTAGAGAAGCACAAAATGAAACTTAACCCAAAAAAATGCAAAGTTGTGCATGTAACCCACATGAGGAACCCACCCATTCTGCCAACTCTCTCCATTGACCAAAACATCCTGGAAG
>OMPB01045452.1:0-10376 GCA_900312615.1 Stylephorus chordatus | reverse complement strand
TTATGAATTTGCGTAGCAGAGATGTGCTGACAAATCTTTCGCTACTTATAAAGCCCACGGCTTTTAAAAATGGTGCGCTGCTTGTTCAAATGCACCTACATCACTAAGAGTTCCTATACTAAGGGAAAAGTACCTGCCCTGAGGTAGGGACTAAAAGAGTTCCTATGAACTATAGGAACTAAAAAATCCCCCAATCCGTCCGGTGCGAACGGAAAAAAAAAGGGTTATAGGAACCTTTTTGTATAGGAACCACAAAAAGTTCCTCTGGTGGATATTAAATCCATGATAATAGCCTACCATTAACAGGAATAGACAATGACCCACAGTGTACCTGCTCCAGAATAAATGCAGAGGTTTCCAGAACTAGATTGAGAGCATGTTTTTCCAACGACAGCGCTGTCTGTAGCTTTAGTTCCTCCTCTTCACTAAATGTACGCTCTCCCTGCATGCAATAAAAATAAAAGCTGTTTAGATTGCTTGAACCGCAAATGCATTAGATGACTTACATTTGTTTGTTTTTTCAATGACAGACTTATGTGCATTCTAAACATCTAGCTTTTTAGACTGGTAGTGGGTAGTATGTGTCCCCTGGGTCGACACCACCGAATATGTTGGCTAAATATTAGGTAGCCTAATGGTAAAAAACGGAAAATCACTTATTGAAGGGATTTCCCATTGAACATTGAAAATACAAACATAATAAAAAATAAATACACATTAATAAAAAAATAATAATAATAATAAAATGATTTTCTTTGATATTCTTGCCAACAGCAATGGATACTAAAGAGTTAAACTCTTGCAACAAATAACACGTTTTTCTTGAGCTCAGTTTGGAATATAGATGATAGATTACAGTTAACGATACCTTAAGATGAAGCTTCTGTATGATCCGGGAAATCAGTCTTGAGAATTTGTTCAGGTCAATAGCATTGATAAAAGTCACTGCCTCTTTTATGCTGTTTGGAATAAATATTCTTGTTAAGCGTGCCACAGTATCATAGTATAGTGTCAATTACTAAAGTACATTGTAAATAAATTGAAGCTTAGCCAGTTGAGGTTGCAAGGTTCTCTCTTGACATGGTACTGTATGCATTCACCCACACTCTCATGTATATTGATTAAAACGTAGACAACAGCATACCTTTGTGTTTCTTTGATAATGGAAGCCATAATTGTTTTACGGTGTTTCTTTGACAAACCAACATCAGTAAAGGTTTTCCTGTTAGAGAAAACGACACTTCTCTCTTCCTGTTGTCACGAGACGATGCATGAGATGATCAGAGTTGCGCGAAACTGCGCTCTCAAGTACTGTTCCTCGGAAAAAACAATACACCCTATATATATGTTTGAATCTTTTAACTATGAATTGAATACATATCTCAAATGTAAATTGTATGTATTCTATGTATTACGGCCCTTTCGAGTAGGTCGCATTGTTGTTTGCACAACAGCTACGCATAATGACCCTTTCCCATAAGATTTACATCACTACGGCATGGGGCTATGGACAAATCATGATTTATTTAAAGAGATACTGACATGAAAATCATACTTTTCCGGTTGATAATCTATTTTACAAATTGTAATATCGTCAGGAAGAGAAATGTGAGTGCTAAAATCGAATTTATTTCCAGACGAGAGATCTATATAGGACAGTTCAGATTTCCGGTTAGAAGAAATCTGGTGATTCTGTGCGTCACGAATCCCTATTAGCATACGTCGCAGGAAAGTTATAATAGAACGCTGAACGCTAAAGTGCACAGTTTGGCAGAGCAGTATGTCCAAAGAACCGCAATTAATACTCATTATTCAGGTGAACCAGTTAGCTCCAATTGTGTAATGCTATGTTGCTATTATTCAGTTTATATAAATGCTGTACATTTCTCTGAAAAGTGATAAATAAATATGATCCTTATAAGAGATAAAAACGGAGCTATTGTAACAGGTGGCCATACACGACTGCGCCATTAGGCTACTTCAATTTACAACGGCGCCGTAAATTGATGCAAGTCAATTCACCAGTGACCAGGCCATTTTAATACATTTATATTTATTGAAATGTGGTGACATCTGTACATATAGAGCCCCAGAGGCAGCGCTGTTGTTCTGTCCAGTATTTTTTCAAACTAATGTGGAAAACAATGATATCAACCGGAAAACAATGATTTTGATGTCAGCACCCCTTGCCAAAATCCTAGTCATCTTATTTGTATATTCTGTTTAATTCTATAGGACAAGCAGAACTGGTAGGTCGTTTATACAGTTTATGGCAATATCGCTAGATACAATTTCGTTATTTTCCAAAAGGGTAGGACAATATATATTCACGGCTACAACCTGGCTCATAGGTATGACTGATGCTCATAGTTACAGTATGAGTGATAGAAACAAAGTCATCATCATTGGTGTTTAAAGAGTGAGTTTCTTGGGAAAATTCAAGTGAAAGCAGAAAGATGTCATGTATCTGGCACTTCCCCTAACCAAAAATATTAAACTGGCATAAAGGGAATGCAAGTAGAATATTTTCAATCAGAGAATGTAAAGTGATAAAAGTGTATGTTTGATAAGAACAATTGATCAGTTTTATAGTGTTTGTGCGGTTTATTTCAAATTAACTGATAACAAAACATGCAAAAGATTGAATATTTTATTTAGTTGCAAAAGTAAAGAAAAAACACCATGCATAGAATAAAATCTAAAAAGAAATATTTTTATAACGTAGTTTCATTTTACGCAAACAGATAAGACAATGAAAAGACATCAGCATATGCAGAATGTAATACTCATCATACAGCATTATTATCATATAAGAATATTATTTTCAGTTTGTATTGATTTTACAAACAACTCGAATGATTTACCAATACGTTAGCAAACCTGTTTCAATTTGCCATTGGATTCTGTGATACACTGGGATGGATTAATTGATTGTTTGCTTGCGGTGTTTCTGGCACAACCAAACCATTTAGATGGTCCCTTAATTTTCATTACAAACATTGAACTTTAAACAGGCTGAAATAATCACACCATTACCCCCGCCTTCTTTTAGAGGTCTGTTGCAGCTGATCATAGGGCAAGAGGAATTTTTTCTCTCTCTCTCTCTCTCTCTCTCTCTCTCTCTCTCTCTCTCTCTCTCTCAAAAAAAGACACATCTATGACATTCACTTTAAAAACGGTAAAACAATAAAAGAGATAACGCCAAGAGGAATAGTTTAATTTCACGCAGTACCTTCAATATGTATACTTCTAATAAAACTTCTTTATGGTTTTGGTAAACAAATTGCAACACAGTAAACACTGCTTGACGTCTGTAAACTGAGAATCTTGCTGCCACTATTTGAAGGAGGGTAAGTTTGGCACTTTTATGCTGATGTCCCCAATGTTGATGTTTCTGGGCATTTCTGGGAGATTCATGTTCTTTACAGCTGATACAGCACGAGCAGGCGCTCCTGCAATACCGGCCTATATACATAGATAAAACAAAGAAGCAAGAATATTAACACCTTCAAATCAATCAAACATGCTGTAGATAACCACACATCACAAATGACAGAATTGACACACATCACGACACACGAAACATATACGACGCAATGCTGAACATAGTACTTAGACTAAGTACAATAAACAACTGACAAAATGCAAAAGCACCGACAGTATTAAAAACAAACGGACAAAAATGCAAATGTACATTCATATGTATATTTAGTCTCATATGCACATGCACTTTTTTGGTTCTAGGATGGTTTACATCGCAACCAGAGCCAATTATGAATTGAGTGTGAGAGGATAGGTCATTCATTAGTTTCTGTAGAACTCAGCAGTATTTGACATGTATCAATATGCATGGGCAGCATTGCTTGGAACATGAAATTCCTGGACCTTTGAAGACCAGTAAGGGTACAGAATGCAAAAGACAATTTGGTAAAGCAGAAACAAATGGATTTGGATGTGTAAAAGGAAAATGATGTTTTAGATAGATATGCATAGAAATTTGTGTACAATTGTCAAAGTGAGTGATTTGTATTATTATATTATATAGTTTAATGTGCTTTACAAATGAAATTATATACTGAAATGATAGTGTGGTTAAAAGGTTTACTACAAAATTATCTAAAATGAATATATAGTGTAGAGTGTAGTTGCTTTACTGGGCCACTTCATTCGTCTGTCCTAATCATTTCTAAAATATAAAATGGCACTTTTGTCATAATTTAAATATTTAATTGGAACTCTTTTGAGGTTTGCATGTAACTTTTAATGGCATGAGGACGTTGTACAGACGTACGGATCCAATACAGGACTAGAATGGGTGAGCTACTCTCAATTACCTCGGGCAGTGAATCTCAAAGCAACTTATTAAAAGAAATATAGAAATGGTGTTTACATTGAAACTAATGGGTTATATTGTGTTACTTTCAATTATTTTGCCATTTGCCAAAAAAAAAAAAAACACCAAGATGGAACATTTGAGAATCACTGCATTAAGAGATCCCTGACTAGACAATCTTCATCAGCAGACCCAAAAATGTAACCAAAATATGTCCTTATTGACTTGTGTGCTTATTGTAGGTGGTGTCAATCACTTTCAAAAAAGATGCCATTCTTAAATATTTGATCTACACTGTTAACACACAAAAAAAACAGACATATTCCTATTCATCCGTTTGATTCATGTCTGGGTACTACATTCACGGCCTGAAGGAGTGGGATATGACAGAAATGGGGGTATGATGTTAATTGGGTGGAATGCTGATCCAGAACATGTGCTGTGCGGTTGTCAGACAGATGTGTTCTTATTTGGTTGCTTGGATACATTAGGTACTATACACCGAATCACACATGGTCAGAAGGTGAAAAGGAAATTCATTGCTGTGTGAACAATCAATCACACCATGATAACAGATGGTTGCGTAACCTGCTTCGGCTTTTTAGTCCTCTATGCCGAGGGAGGATCCTAAGATGTCAGCCGTGGAAGCGTTGGTCAGACATACTGGTCCTGTACTGTACTTTACTGTACTGTACATGGGGTTACAAACACAGTGAGTTCAACCACTACACCACCTCCACCCCTGAGATGACCTACAGCGGCTCCGATCGGATTCTATCCAGTTTTGACCTTATGTTAGTGCGTCAACATACAGTAGAACGGAAAACAACCTTGACGAATGGAACACATTACTTTGAATGATTTTATTGAATTATATCAGGCAAATCACGTGTATAGAATAAACTATGCATGAAATACTGTTGCAACCCAAACCTACAGTTCTGGGTTAATTGCAAAAAGGGCTTCCTGTTGACACTAACTCTAACCCTATAGGGCAACAACTCAACACTGAAGGGAGTGTCTCTTGCATCACATTCTGCTCCCTCAATCTGTTTTTCATTAACCACCACTCTATAAAGCCACAGCACATGTCCTGTCTGGAAAAACAAAACACATTTTGGGGTCTGCCATTAAAGATTTCTATGTTAGTGACATTATCTGGATATGTCGAGAGTCATGTGGAAATATTTGTGGGGTTAAGGTTGAAGTACTCAGTTGCAAATTTCTCAGTACCTGTGTCTACCTGTCCTGTCTGGTAGAGTGAAAGATAAACGTCTGCAAAGAGAGAAAAGAATGGAAAGAACTGGATAGGTCAGGGAAAAGAGGAATGAGGAATGTTAAAAGCAGATCGAGGCAATTACAGTTTATTTCCACAGAAATAGTGACAGGACCTATCGTAGACTGCATCCGTAACGAAAAGTCAGGTGATTTTCAATCTATAATTCTGACAATTCTGAAAATGTATAAGCCAATGACAAATAAATGTCACTTAATCTGTCCCTGCCGAAGAGCAAGGACAGCTATATTTAACATTCTTTGTTTCCCTAGTTACTGCCCTCGGAAAGGACAATGTCACTTTGAATCACCGTCGCCATTTTTTATTTAAGTACAGGCCTAGGGTAGGTCCAAGAGAAGAGACAGAGTAGTTCTGATGTGTTTTGAACAGTAAAAGACTCATTTTACATGGAGATTAAGTTTGATCCGAAACAGATGATCCATCATAAGATGATTAGAAAAGCATAACTTGTGAATTAACAAGTTCTTGAAACAATCAACCAGTTTGATTTGTCAAATTATTAAGGGCTTTGTCAACGCACTAGCCAGACATAAACCATAAGAAACCATGTGATTCAAATGTTGTGTATTTGTTTCTCCTTACAATGACTGCTTCATCAAAAATGTACCAACCCTAAAACATGTATTCAGCTTTGAAATGCATGCTAAATTGTAATCTTTCATTTTAATTGTAAAACAAAGCCAAATCATTAGTAAGGTTATATGTGACACATTATTACATGTAGATGCTTAATTCCACAATATGCAGCACAGAAAGTGCACATATTGTATCTGGCTGCAACAGTGATGGGCTGTGATGAATGAAACTATCGCAGCAAGTTCAAGTTCACATCCTTCCTCTTTTAGCAGAAGATTTGTGATATAGCAATAATGTTTGACATTTACATGTACTGAATCAAAACAACAGCTAACCTTCTTAGTTACTAAATATGTAACTAACAAATACTATAGTTTTTTTAAATTAAATGTTAAGTTGAGGGCATCTGGAATTAATATTCTTGGATACAGACATTAACAGAATTGGAATCAGAGCCCATAATATGATTACTCAATTGAAATACTGTATGCCAAAGTGGAACTGAGATGTTAAACATAGTGGATGAATGAAAGATTAAATGACCAATAGAAGTAGAGGAAGTTATGACGAATCAATGACCATGGCTATGGTATTTACAATGATATAGATCCAGAGGAGACTAGCTTGAGTCTTGTATTGTGTTGAGATTGACGCAATAGCAAGAGCGGAAAGAGCGCAAACAGTCAAGAGTAAGTAGGGAGCATCCAAGAGGAGAAAAGAAGCATGCAGAGTGCAGCATACACACATGCCTGCATATATCATAGGAAGGAAGAGAACGGTAAAAACAAACAAACACAAGAGTGGCAAGGCCACTCTTACCTCTGATTTCTCCATCTTGTTCTGGGCGTCCACCTGTATGATGATCTCATTCATATTGGTCTCCAGAACCATTCCACCCATTACCATTTCTGCCAGAATGTTGTGGACCTGATGAGAATTGTAAAAACCCTTTTCAAGACTTGTTTATGTTTACATTTTATACGAAGCATGATCAAATGTCTTAATTTAATCTTTGTTTATGATCACAATGGTGCAGAGATAACTTTCTTTTGTTATTTAGAATATTGAATAGAGTAAGACAGAATGCCTATTAAAAGTACCCTACCAAGTTATAGCATTGTTTATAATAGATTGGAAGGGAAGGAGCATTACTGAACATGTATTATTACAATGACTCACATGAAATGACTTTCAACCATGACATTCAGTCAAAGAGATTTATTACAATTTAATTGTGATGACATAAATGAAGAAAACTACTTGGACCATACTATTGTAGAAATCTAAAATGATAGTTTAAGATCACAAAGACTACAAGGAAAATAAAAGCAGCAGAAACGGTGCTCCTACCTTGTCTACATGGAAAATTAAGTCAAGCTCACAGACATTTTCAAAGCATTTGTCCAGTGTTTCCACAAATACCTGTATATGGATCGAAAGCAGTAAGAGTTACTACAGATTACTACAGAAATACATCTGGTTACAGTACTACTGCCAATGATGGTTATCCATTCTGTAAATTCCTTCTTTACCTGGATGAGGTCTAAAATCCCCAGTTCACTCTCTGAGGAGTCCACGCAAAACACAAAGTACAGTGTGGCATAGTGTCTGTAGATGAGCTTGTTGTCAGATCCACCAATCAACCTAATTCACGGAGAATTAACAGAAGACAAAGGATTATATGAGATCATAAGATATTAAAGAGTAGATGTCTTAAATAAATCAACACTGACTCTTATTTAAAGCACTACAGGCCAACTCAGTGGCCTTGTGGTTAGAGTGTCCGCCCGGAGATTGGGAGGCTGGGGGTTCGATTCCCGACCGAGTCATACCAAAGACTTAAAAAATGGTACCCAATGCCTCCCTGCTTGGCACTCAGCATCAAGGGTTGGATTGGGGGATGTGTGAATGTACTACTACTACTACTGTAAAGCGATTTGGACAAAAGCACTATATAAATGCCCATTTACATTTAAGGCATTTAGCAAGACGCTTTTGTCCAAAGCGACTGTACATAGTTTGTCAGAGCGGGGATTTGAACCTGTGACCTCTTGGTTGACAGTCCGACACCTTAACCACTGGACTAACCCCCGCCCCCACTACATGGCTAATATGTCTTCAAAGAAAAGCCAGTAAACAATTTTTAAATTAACAGTGTAATTTTGGCAAACGGGACCTTGCTGTAACTCTAAAATACTGTTTGACCTGATAAGACCTCACTGACCTCATCCTTATCATTTATTCTGCCTCACAGAGGGCTCTTTCCCATACATTTTTTTCTCTCTCTCTCTCAAGGTGATATGAGATACACAAAGAGACATAGATAAGGCATTATCACTTACATTCCTCCTTCCAGGAAATTGCAGACGTTCTCATCTCTTTTGGAGACCAGATGAAACGTTTCCCTGATGATCTGTTGCTCTGTGTCTTCACTCTGTTAAAGTATTTAGGAGGTTTTATCTCATTATCTCCTCTTGGTCAATATTTAGCTAGGAGTAAAATGGATAGGTTAGCTAAATGATGGTTTGACTTAGTGTTTTTTTTCCCTTTGTAATCTCTAGTCCTATTTAAACAATTGACAACTAGCTACAAGCACCAATATACTGAGCACATTTAACTGGGATTCAGGTTTTTGCAGAATGTTTGCTTACAGCTGAGATTCTGTTTAAAGTCTCTTAAATGCATTATAAGCATTACACGTGTTGCAATCATTCGCAAGCTACAGGATTTCTTAATCTAATAAAAGGCCAATGTTGTCAGAGAAAATGTACATGAGGCTTGAATTGAACAATTGAGGGCTATATATTATTCTTGTACAATTGTCATTATTTGTCTCTAATAGGGCAAGGGTCAAGTCCTCTTTAAATCAGTGAAAGGTATAATTGGGTGCACAAAGCAGATACAATTTGATGGGGAAACACTTCCCCTCTTCTCTCAAACAAATGCATGAGAGCAGATTATTATCGTATGTTCCATCGGCTAGCCTATTATAAATGTGGATAATGATTATAAGCCAAATTCTAATATGACCTAATTTCAACTCTTGAGAACTAACCCACAAATAATCTCTTGCAAGGACTGAGAAAGTATACGTTCAAAAACAGCATGGGTGGATATTTGCCTACATCATGTCAACAGCTAAGGTTTAATATAGAGCTGTCCCAGATGGTATCAACTTACATTTCAAATTGCACTCCAATATATGAATAAAATGAAAACATTGCCATTTAAAATTACGAATTAACATACGTATATTAATATTTTGATTCGTTTTGTTTTCAGTTGTAAAAACTAGGTCGTAAGCAGACAACCTCCAGATATAAATCCAATTACCAAAATAAGCAAGGAACGTTTAATTTACTACGTTCACTCATTCCCATTCCCTTTAACGAGACGAATGGTGGTTGTGGCAACTTCATGGCAGATTCCATCAGAACTGAAGAAACCCTGCTGAAGGTCTGGAGCACGAGTCAATCACAAGGGCGTAATTAAATCATGTGACGTCAACAGCAGCTGAATTCACTACAATTTGCCACAGTGTTTTGACGATGACAGTTCAGTTTACCTTTGCAAGGATGCTGCAAATAGATGAGAACATTGTATACCACTAATGGTGGAGAAACAAGATAGTCTAGCAGATGTTCAATTATTCACCGTCTAAAAGACAGATCACTACAGTCACCTTATACACCAGGATAGATGACATTCGCAAAATGACACTAGGATTGTTTGGTATAAACTACGACAAGCGACCTTAATCGGCAAACATTGAGAAACTGCTGGTTTAAATGCTAGTTGTATAGTTTCATACTAAAATTACATAGTAACATTTTTAATAAATCTAATAAAACAAAACAATCTTAAGACATTTAAAGACTACGCGTAGTGCCATACAACTATGGCATTTGACAACCTCATTACCCAAGATAACCTGGATAATTTTTTGGAGAAATGGAAAATAAAAAGCTTTTACTTACATAATGCTCGTAGAATTTAGAAAGCCTTGGTTTTCCATGGTTGTTAAATATTAGAATGGCTTTTATCATTATGCTAGTGTAGTAAAATGATGCGGGGGAGCAGAAAGGGATCAGTCTATGAAAGACTGTTATCTGTCGACCCCCGTAAGCCGAACTCTTCCCGGAATTCAATTTTAAACCCCTGCTTGATTTA
>OMPB01045299.1:2383-12844 GCA_900312615.1 Stylephorus chordatus | reverse complement strand
AGTTCATGAAAGCTAATGTTTAGATCCAGTTCTTGTATCTGTTGTTCAAATGTTCAACCAAGTCCCATTCCCGGCAACAAAAGCATTCGTTGTTTGTAGGCATTTGCACGCATTTCAGTAGCACCACCATGAATCTCCCGTTGTCCTTCACCAGCAGCAGCAACAGGTCCGTCTAATACCGGTGATTTTTTCCCTTCAGACATCCATTTCTTTTAGCTCTTCGCACGCATTTCAGTAGCACCACCATGAATCTCCCGTTGTCCTGCACCAGCAGCAGCAACAGGTCCGTCTAATACCGGTGATTTTTTCCTTCAGACCATCCATTTCTTTTAGCTCTTCGTCTGTATATTCCGGTTCAAACATGTAAGGTTCGCCACACAAATGAGTCATCATCTTCTTCAAAGTCAGACATATGCCGTTCAGGTTCAAACGTTGCCATTCCCTGTTGTCATTGCGTCTAGCTACGAGGCCGTGTTGTGGGGAACGTATCGCACCTAGCTTTGTATGTGTTGCTCCGCCCAGATTGTGACAGATAAAATAGGTCCGCACATAGTTAAAAAATATAGGGTTAATTTTACTTCTAAAATGACGGTGAAAACACTCAAATTCACACCGATTGACTGTCGTAATATTTTATTAACTTTGGGTGCACTGTGGAGTGTTTAAATTGAGTTTGGTAGTGGATGCTACACCGTTACTGTAGTTTTGCATTAGCATTGCTAACTCCACTCTCGTCCGCGCGCGTGAGTGGGTGCACGGACCTGAAAAATGTCTCAAACTATCAGAATCATCATGGGTAAGTCGAAAATTAAGCTTAACATCAAAAATTCCGAACTTTTCCTTTAAGAACAAATTTAAGAAAACACGTACGAAGATATTGGTGAATGAGGGCCATTGACATCAGAATGGGCTGTAGTCCTGAATCACCATCACCATGTGAACTGTTTACCATTACAAATCTGTCTCAAACTATAAACTGCATATAGACTACAACCAACTTTCTTTCATGGTACCGTTTATTTTTTTTAAATCCATGAATTTAAAAATCCTTCCTTCAAAACCATGACCTCAATAGTCCTTGTGTGGTTCAATGGCCATTGGGAGGGATTAACATAACATATTGCCCTGTCATGCCTGAAAGGAGTATTTTGGGGTAAAGTTGGGCATTGTTACAGTGATTGTTGTGTAATCCATTGGTAGCTAATTTGCATAATTAAGCATCTGGCTTATCACTGATCACATTCTCAGACCCTCAAAACATGGGTATAGACACTCATTTCTCATGTTTGCTTGCCTAGTTACAGAGGTATTGGAGAAAATGATGTTTCTGTAATGGAGGCTGCTAATTTTCATATTTTAAGAGTAGGATTACCACTGTTTACTTCAAAAATGTCTTAATCACATTATCTGACCCTCAAAACATAGGTATAGACACTTTGTCATTTTTGCTTTCCTGGTTACAGAGTTATTGGAGAAAATTGGAAATTTGGTGGCCGTTTTGTTATACAAATTAGGTCAACATTTCACTTGGGAACCAGGTTTATCAGATTCAGCATACCTGAATTATGCTAAAAAGTCTGGTTCCCAACTTTTACCCAAAAATGCTTGTAGAGCCTTTTTTTTCTTCCAGAAATCCCGCTAGACTATAAATGGGTTTACATATTTCATATTAACCGAAGTGTGGGCATGGGTGGGTTTGTGCACACTTTCTGAGTTTAGCCGACATTTGATGAGGAGGAAGAGGAAGATGATGAGGATGAGGAGGACAGTGAAGAAGATTCTGAAGATGAAGAAGATATGCAGGACATGGATGAGATGAATGATTACAATGAGTCCCCTGACGATGGAGAGATCAATGAGGTAAGATTTAGTAGATCTATTTTTTCAAAAAATGTCTATAGGTCACTTTATAAGTGACGTCCGCTATAATGTAAATTTTTAAGTGCTGAAATACAATTGTTGAGTAACGGAAAGCAAATGATTATGCTCATTTGACTATTGCGTGATGATGCCACTGTTGTCTTGTCAACTTGATGAATGATGATGATGAAAGACAGACTATATTAGATACCGGTAACAATGAAAAGGCATAGGGAATAATAATAATACAATTTAATGTCTAGAGTTCATAAGTTGAACACCCATTACTTTAGGTTAGCAAAGTAATAAAGCAGGAAACATTGCAGCTGTCATTGCAGACATTTTGGATATCATTAAATAGTGGATTTTTCCATTACCAATTGTAAGGGAGCGAATTTCACAAGGTTACAAATTGTTACAAATTCGGGAGATGTATTTTGAAACCACTACTGGGTTTAGATTTTTGTTATTTAAAGAGTATTTTGACATCAATATTATTAACAGCTAGGTAAACAATATGTGTATTTCATGATTGAGCATACAAGTCATCATTCTAAAAGCCCCAACTGTTCCGATCGCTTTCTCAAATGTATATATTTTTTATTCTCTAGTTTCTCTGGGAGCATTACATTTATACTAAATAGGTTATATATATCATGATTTGTTTGAAAAATCCAAGCATGCTAGGTTACGACTACATTCAGTATATTAATGGCTTAAATGGAATGATCGTTTATTTTTTATTTTTTTTTTAGCTCTGCCTAAATGTGTCCGTTTCTGTCCTTAAGGTGGACATGGAGGGTGCTGAACAGGACCAGGACCAGTGGATGATGTAAACCAGCAGACTGACTCTTATTTCCTCTACCACACAACCTGCCAGTCCTTAGTGACCTGAAACGGATACTATATTTTCATATGTGAAGATATACTCTAGGCTTCAAGACGAATTGGAGACAAATTCAACATGGGTGTGTGAAGTTATGATGCTGTCACATGGCCTTAGTTACTGTGACAACTTGGGGGGGGGGCGGGGCATTCTAGCCGTGGTTAGAATGCTAGCCACGGCATGGCTTGTTGTTTTTTTTTTTTTGTTTTTTTTTGGGTGAAGTCTTGCACAGTGTATTAAAGCAGTCTTGGTTGTGGTGTATGGAATGGGATCATCGTGTTAATCCCTTCTGTGTTGGAACAGAAGTAAATCTAAAAATGTACTTCTCTTTAACTAATGCAATTAAAGCAGATGTCCTGTGTTTACATTTAGGGCATTTAGCAGACACTTTTATCCAAAATGACTTACAAAAAGTAAATTTGTCAGATGGAAATGGAACAACAATATCTCCCTGTATGGTGTAGCAAGATTTTAATAGAGCTAGTCTCAAACGATACTGATAGACAAGCTGCTGAGCACTTGTGTTACAGTCTATTGTTTCCTGTCATACGAAACCAGAGATGCTCTCAGTTGGTACAACTAGCTTATGTTTGTCTATATAAATGATGGATATTATAGACATCTATTGAAATCTTGCTACGCCATACAGGGAGATATTGTTGTTCCATTTCCTTCTGTACTTTTTGTAAGTCGCTTTGGATAAAAGTGTCTGCTAAATGCTCTAAATGTTAATGACATAGCAGTGATGGTGATATCTGCGAACAGTCATGTACTGATGGCATATCTACCAACTCATACCAACTCGGTGGCATTGTGGTTAGAGTGTCCGCCCTGAGATTGGGAGGTTGGGGGTTCGATCCCTGACCGAGTCATACCAAAGACTTAAAAAATGGTACCCAATGCCTCCCTGCTTGGCACTCGGCATCAAGGGTTGGATTGGGGGAAGTGTAAATGTACTACTACTACTATAAAGCACTTTGGACAAAAGCGCTATATAAATGCCCATTTACCATATCTAAAACTGATGGCATAGTAGAGACAAGGTTCAGCAAGGCAGCACACAATTTGATGGGACTATTAAATTAGAATGGTATGCAGTACAGTTTACATGTTGACTACACTGATATTTTTGGTGTGGCATGTATAATGTCGACATAATCCTAAATTCATTCAATTGTGATTTTGAGTGATTTAACAATGTCAACAAAACATTCTTAGAGACTGGCCTTAATTTAGCCAATGTCCAGCAGATGGTGCCATTCTGCAGTTGTCGATGGAGTATTGAAAAACATGTTTCTCAAGCCATAACATCCTCACGTCCTGAGCAAGATACTGTTTTCATTAGAATCATGAAGGTTGCATATCTTAAGCTTATTTGGTTTCAACAAACTCTCTAAGTAAAAGCAAAAGAAAAGTTTTTTTTATGAAAAGGTAATTAACTTTTATTTCATTAGGTTTTTTATAAGACCACTTTTTAAATGGGGAGTTGTCTTTGTATAAATAAACAAGTTGTATATCGATATAAACATTGGACTTTGTAACTTTCCTTTATACAATTCATACAAGATGCTTTTCTTTGAGAGAAAAAAATGTTTATGTGGATATTTTATACATAGGTTCATTAACCATAGATTAAAGACTGAATAGTTTTTCTTGGGTATGTCTAGTTAACCTCATGTAGCACATCGCAGAGAGATTGAAAATATCACTGAAAGGGACGTGTTCACGTTTCTAATTATATATATAGAGAGAGAGAGTTGTGTGTCCTGGGCGGTCAGGTTGGTGAATCTACTTGACCCCTTGGTACACCAGCTCTGCCATGCCGTCCCTGATGCCCCGGATATATTCCAGTGTAGCTCGGTGGATTCTCCACTCATATAGGCCACACCTGCGAACGTGTCGGAGAAAGTTGGGAGCCCCAGGGAAAAGTATGTTGTCAGCCAGGATCATAGAACCCTTCCCCAGCAGACCAGAGCCCTCCAACATCTGCAACAGACACAGCCACAATAAGAACTAGACTAGATGCAGTGGAGTAGTTCAAGCTAAGCCTCACAATTGGTGGTTCAACTTTAATGCCAGTGAAATAGTTGTCAAAATGCCCTGTCTCCACGATTGGTAAACACAATCACCTGGAGATCGGGTAGGTAGCATTTCTTCCAATGGTCCATGAAGACAAAATCCAACTTTTCTATGCCATAATCAGACCTCAGCCGAGGAATAACCTCATCAGATGGACTTACGATTAATTCAACCTGAAACATTACATACAAAACACGTCAGGTCAAGTTTATTTGTATAGCCCTCATGACCTTTGTCGTCTCAAAGGTGTTTCACATGCCCATATTTAAATTATATTGGGTGTCACAACATCTTACCCAAAGCACTGAAACCCAGGGAGTTTCTCTATTGTTTTAACTGCTATTTTTCTGTTAAGCTATATGTGAAATGGCTTTAAAAACAGAAAAATACTTATATGAAAATGTTACTGGAGGCAATAACATTTATACTTAAACTGAACAAAAAAGCCTATATTTTCAGAATTCAGGCCCCTGGTAATAAATGGAACCTCTGACATTGTAGTTTTAAAGATCCATTTCAGGCTCTCTTACGGTATCATCGTCAAACCCAGCCAGGCGTATGATTTTCTCAGCGATGGCAGCGTTTTTCTGATCCATTTCTAGGCTGTATAGTCTAGCTCCCAGGGGCAGGGCTCGGGCAATGCGCACTGTGCTGTACCCACAGTGGGCACCCAACTCCAGTACAGTCAGAGGGCTCTGTTCTGACAGCAGTCGGTCCAAGATCTTCCCTACAAGCAAGAGCAGACGAAGACATGTAGATCCATGTGCGCGCACACACACACACACACACACACACACACACACACACACACAAAATCAGAAATTCTAATTGCCCGGGATGCTTAGCGGCAATATTTATGGTGTCAAATAAATACGTGTGACTTGATATTCCCTGTAGAAAATGTGCTTAAGTATCTGGTGTAGGCTGTCATTGTGCCTTTTCTGTTCTACAAGACATAAAAACGGACTACAGAAGTTATCAGTGTTGAGGTGTCAAGCTGAGTTGAGGGTCAGCAGGTTCCCAAGAAACACAACTGTTGTTGAGTGCCATTCAGGGAGACATAAGCAGGGTTGGGGATGGAGCACTAGCATGGTTTAATATTGCACCTTCTTCCTCACTCTGCCTATGTTACATCAGGCTTATTTCAGATGAAGACACTCACTGACTGAAAGTAACGTTCATGCATTGTGTGTCTTCCCTCCGTGAACTATTTGTTGCTGGCAAATGATGGAGTCAGATGCTGTGCAGTCTGCAGTGATCTTTTCACCTTTCTTTGGCCCTATATTGCTGATGAATTCCACCTTGCTGCACCAGGCATCAAAGGCTTCCAGGATGCTTTCTGGGTCGCCGGGGGTGGCGTGGGTTAGAACGTACTGAAAGGCCCGCTCCTCCCGGCTCAGTCCAGTCATGCAGTCCTTCCACACTCTCACTAGCACCGCGCGGTAAAACAGGACAAAGAAATAGCGGTACCGGATGATCAGTGTCATCAGGAGAGGGATGAAGGCTAGAGCAATGGCAGGAGACACCATCCTGAAATGTAGGAAAAGAAAGTAATTTATTGACAACCAAGCAGAACTTCCGCTATGTTAAGTCAACATGAAGTTTGCATTTCATATAGTCGTTTTAGGAGGAGGTGCATTTAGTCATTAGTGCATTAGTCATCATCAACCCATCAACACAGTTTTTGCCCGGATTTACACTGACAGGAGAATTCAAGCCAGTTCATTTAAGAGATGTAAGAGCATACAAGCATGAGAAGCAAAACGTTTTACATTATAATACAGGTGTATATAAAATATATTATAAAATATATTTTATATTTATATAGCACTTTTCAAGGTACTCATAGACGCTTGAATTAAGGATACATTAAGGATGTCAAAATTAAAAGGCATTGCCTGGAGTCATAATCGTTACTTCTAGAACAATGCTAATTTGTATTGAATCCAATTTGTTACCATATAGCTACCTTTTGCATTAAATAGGGGTTCCATATGCAAACTCTACTCATGTAAGAGGAATCAGCAGGTCAAGCATGGATAACTTAAGTTTTATTGATTAAAAACACTTGAGACAAAGTTCTGAATGTTCAGATATTTACATTTTAAAATAACCCAAAGGTAAATAATATGGAATAGTTTATATTCAAAATGCCACCTGTTTTGGAACCATTCATTTGCTGTCACGCTTATTTGAATGTGATCAACACACAATGAAAGTATGAATACACAGAATGTGATCAACAAGTAGTTGCTTAATAAACAAAGTGGAAATAAAAGTTAAATAGATCTTTCTCCTGCCTAATGTAACAGTAGACTTGGCTTTCTGTGCTCCATCTGAACACAACATTAAAATAAAACACATTGATAAGAGATACTTGTTTAAAAATACACTCACCTTTTTTTCTGGAGAACTTGGTGAGAGTAAAAGACGTGCTTTAACTGGTAGAAGTCAAGGAAAATGAGAGGTATATGTTTGTGCTATGGGAGGTAAGAGAGATTCCCTGTAAATTATTCATCAATCACGTGTTTCTCTTCCAATTGATCCCTTTCAACAAACAATGGATGATACAAGACAGGTGTTCAAAACACAGCCAGCCTAATAGCAAAATATACCTTCACCATGGTGAGGTAAGTTGGATTGATCAGAAAATGTAATACAAATTTGGACAGAGTGTAAGACAATGAGAGAGGCAGTGTAAGAGGGGACAAAAGTAAATGGACAATGTGACAAAACCAGACATTTGATATGTCAGGGGAAGCAGCAGATGGGAGCTTACCAACCATCTTCTTCCACAGTGCCGATAACAAAACAAATATTCATTAAATATCTCTCCAGAAGAGGTATATATAACACCCATTAATATATGAATCTGCCCTGTAATTTAAGGAAAAATAGTTGCATGATTGAATTTTGTTTAAATTCTCACGTATATTCTTTGTGTTCTGCCAAGTGCAGATCATTCCCATCTAGAATTTAAGTGATTTAACTGAACAATGTTCAAAGCCATTGTTCTTCCTCATTTCTTTCAGATATTTGTTGTCTCATTAAGCTTGTGCGTTCATTTGAGGTTTTGATTTCAGGTAGCTCCAATTAATGTAAAAAGTTACACTATTTAAAGATGACACGTTGCAAAAGTTTAATGAGATATACACGTTTAGTAGAAAAAAGGGAACATTTTACATGGATTCCAACAGAATGTTATTTAAAACTTCACAAAGACCGAAGTCCTCAATACTAGTTATTATCATACAAACAAACACACAATTCTCCCTTCTCAACATATGCTTTTTTGTATTTCATGTATTTTCTTAAACACATTAGTCCAAACATCAAACATGTTTTATTTAGATTTGTCTGAAGAAGAAAAAAGCCCCAATCATAAATCACATGTTAAGCATCACAAGCCACAGCCATGAAACGGGAATGACAAATCCTGGCATAATGCTCAAAGGTCTAAGCCTCTAAACAGGGTTGTTTAAGGAGAGACCTTATGAACCTTTTCAGCTCTCTGTCCTCTCTGGTCCACCTCACTAGCCGGGTCAACACCAGCCTTCCTTCTTCAGGCTGCGCCAAGCCAAGGTACCATCCACCGGGTGCACTCTTCCCCTCCCAGTTTCCTCCTTTCCAACTTGCCTCCTTCCCACCTTCCTTCCATTGTAGTCTTTCCATCTCTTCTTCCTTTTTCTCCCCTTCCCCTCCAATCTCTGAAGGGTCCAGGCCGGGGCAAACACAGGTGGCCCCCTCCGGTAACCAAAGGGCGCTGTGGGCCATTGCCCCTCCAACCCCCTCTGCCCTTTCCGCTCCCCCACCAGCCCACCTCAGGATGCGACTGCGGCCAAGAGGAACAACCTGACGATCTCCTCCAACTGTTGAAACGCTGCCTAGACGAAGCTTAAAGGCTGGGCAAGAAAGAGATATATTTAACATTTAGTCAACGTGTTCTCTGGCAAGTGTTATTATGGATTAAGTTATGTTTTACTTCATTAAGTAAAACATTTTAAAGATTCAGCTGGAAAAGACACTGTCTTCCATCCTTACCATAATGGTTGTGGCAGAAGTTATCCTGGATGTCAGTCTCTCCTTCAGCAGCCAGGCTGCAGGCATCGCAGATAACAGTCCCTTTGAATGAATAAAGGGATGGAGATAGCAATGAAAATGAATGAAATGAAAATCAGCTTTATTGCATCACGGGTGCACATGCACTAACACCCACACACACATGCAGGATGTGGCGACCGCCGAACACACACAACACAACGCAAGGGCGGGTGGCCGAATGAAATTTGCATTTATCCCATCCTTGTGCTGTCCATCCTCCATGGGCAGCCAGGAACAGTGGGCAGCCTTCTCTTAAGCGCCCGGGGACCACCTCCAGGTCGTTTCGCCCGTCCTTGGTCAGGGACAGGACAGGGCAGGAGAGCGTTCTTGCATGTTTTTCCGATGGGGTTCAATTTACAGGAGGAGACCCCAAATGAACACGGGGAGAACATGCAAATTAATAATAAGCCGTGCTCTCCCGCGTTTAAATCCTATAATATTATACAACTGTAGAATTGAAGAAAACGCAATAAACAATTATTTTGTACAAACATGTCGGCACTGAATGACGAGACATACAAAGTCCTGCGGTTCAACTCATGCCTTTTTACTTCTTATACAATATAACCATAGACTGTATGAATATAACCTATAGCCTATACGTCACATGCATAGACTGTGATCAAAGAATATGTACCTTTTGTAAGTCGCTTTGGACAAAAGCGTCTGCCAAATGCCCTAAAAGTAAAGTAAAGTAACTAACATGAAGGCTCACTCTAAGGAAACGATATAACATTGTGCCACTAGGGGCGCTGCATTGAGTGCTCAGTCATTTGAAATGCATGGGACCCAATGGAGGCTCAGAAAGGAATATATTGAAAAAAATAAAGCCTTTCTGTCATATATTTTTTATGTTCATATAGTCAAAGTCAAAGTATTTTTATTTATATAACCCTTTATCACTTTTACAGTCTCAAAGGGCTTTACAGGCCCACATTTTTAACGACACCCCCCGACTCAGAGTGCAATAGGTGCAGAATGGGCAAACAATTATTATTGAAAAATGTCTTAGGATAGGATATTTTTTATTTTTTTTAATTTTTTTATTTATTAACTTTATTTTTCCGTTAGGAACTTTGTTCTCTGCATTTGACCCATCCTGTCCTACCTCGAAATGGGCGGCCAGGAGCAGTGGGCAGGCCTTTACAGCGCCCGGGGACCACCTCCAGATCACCTTGCCCGTCTTTGTCAGAGACAGGGAGGAGAGCGCTCCTGCATTCTCATGCATTCACACATCCCCAATCCAACCCTTTATTGCTGAGTGCCAAGCAGGGAGGCATTGGGTACCGTTTTTTAAGTCTTTGGTATGACTCGGCCGGGGATTGAACCCCCAACCTCCCAAGCTCAGGGCGGACACTCTACCACAAGGCCACTGAGTTGGTTATAAGGATGGATAGGATAGCCCCTTGAGATGTAACATCTCATTTTCGAGGGGGGTCCTGTCCACATTCATGTTTTTGATCATGTTTTGATCTGTGGGAGGAAACCAGAGTACCTGGAGGAAACCCATGCAGACACGGGGAGAACATGCAAAC
>OMPB01045291.1:2470-13052 GCA_900312615.1 Stylephorus chordatus | reverse complement strand
GGAGAACACACACACACACACACACACACACACACACAACAAACACACACACACACACACACAAAACACACACACACACACACACACACACACACACACACACACACACACACACACACACACACACACACACACACACACACACACACAGACACACACACACACACACACACACACACACACACACACACACACACACACACACACACACACACACACACACACACACACACACACACACTAAGCTTCAAACTGCTTTGAACAGTGACAGACAAATAAACCAGATATATTAAAACTATATAGCTTGTCTTGTTTGATTGGTCATTAAAGGATAAGATTAAGCATTAAGCATTTAATTACGATGTAAACGTTTAACTGATTTGTGAGGTGGTCATTTCAGGCCAACGGACGGGTCCCCTTACGGAAGTAAAGGCTGCTTCTCCTCCTCCTCGTCATCCTCGACCCAGCAGCAGCAGCACTTCAGGAAGCACTTTTTAAACGAAGACCCCATTGCTATGGAAACAGGCAGCAGGAACGGGTATTGATTGACAAGTTGAAAGATCCAGAAACACTAATAACACAAAATAAATTTGGGTCCTCAAACAGTGGCGCGTTTGGTTTCCCCCCCAAGCCTTTAAAGCAGCCACCCGTGAAGAGGAAGAGAATGAAATAAGCTGGATTCGCTCGATGACCCTAGTTTGTTCCCCGAGATACGCTTCCCAAAATGTTAGGGACAAAGAAGCTGCCAAATAAACATAATTTACCCATGTGAATCTGAACTTCCCAGCTCTTAGAAGCAGAAGAAAAGAAGAAAAAAAAAAAAGATTTTCTACTAAACAGTGGGCCAACACATTGCCAGACAATGGTCCTCAGATAGTTCCCTCTTCAGGGAATGTTTGCTGCTTTAGATCCAGAGAAGTAAAGTCTACTTGACATATTAGTCGTCCCGATAAAAAGGCTCAAATTTTCCTCCTGGATCAGAGCAAATATGCTCGTTCCTAACGGAGTGCTCCTTCTCATCTGCCTTCCATTGAGGACAAAGAGAGCAGTGAGAGGTACAGCCTCTCACTCACACACACACACACACACACACACACACACAAATATGAAGAAAGTCATAGCACAATCATGTGAGCTTCTCTACCATGTCTTCACCGTTGAGTTTTGCCCCTGGCTGAAAGTCTACACCCATTCCCCACTCTGAGAAATGTTAAAAAGGAAACTCTTACATCTAACATAATTAAGAGGGTTCTGTTATTGTGTGTAATGGTTTAAAAGGTCAAAGAAAGTATCAAATCTATAGTATAGTATAATAAATTACTTAAATGAACCAGTGTCTTCCGAATGTTTTTATTCAGCCATTAAGAGAAAAGCATAAAAACAAATGATGAAAGTTACGCGTCATAAATGAAATGCCGCATGCCCATGATAGAATAGTGACCAAAGAGCCCTCCATGTGATGCACTTGCTAGTCACAGGACAGTATTCATAAACACCCCCAGGAGATGACTCCCACCCTCTTAATGGTGAGTTTCAGCTGCTCCCATCAGGTCGGAGGCCTGTAAAACCAATCGATACAAAAACAGCTTTGTACCAGCAGCCATCAGTGCTGTAAACAAGTGAGAGAAACTGTAATATAACTTATCTTGTGTTTATTTCTTGTACTGTTTCTTTTATCTTGTTTTTTATGAATGGCACATCTTTATCCTTTGGCTTGGTTTGACATATTTTTAGGCTTTTTATCTACTGATGTTTTAACTTATCTTGTGGCTGTTTTTTTTTGCCCTTTTTAGCATAAGCACTGTCGTCACTTTGTCACTTTGTCTTGTATTGTGTTGTTTTTGTGTTTACAATTTCGAGATGACTCACTCGCTGTAAATCAAATTTACCTAAGGGTACAAATAAATATTCTGATTCTGATTCAGGAACAGAAAAGTGGAACGTTAGCATAGAATAGTTACCCAGTGTTTATTAAGTTCATCTCAATATGAGCCTGTGCAATTCTGTTGAGACTATGAATCGGAGATATATCCCCGGCCGAGTCATACCAAAGACTATTAAAAATGCTACCCAATGCCTCCCTGCTTGGCACTCAGCATCAATGTACTGGCATCATGTCCAGGGGGTGTACTTGTAGATCAAGCTGCCTCACACTCCTGCCCTATGGGCCTTAAAGGCTACTTACTTACTTACAAGCATAAAGAAATCAAAATAACAAGCCATTCACATTCTTAATTGGAAACAATT
Organism: Stylephorus chordatus; assembly: GCA_900312615.1. Taxonomy (NCBI): domain Eukaryota; kingdom Metazoa; phylum Chordata; class Actinopteri; order Stylephoriformes; family Stylephoridae; genus Stylephorus; species Stylephorus chordatus. Next base: position 10,805 of record OMPB01045291.1, on the reverse strand, counting down.
GAAAGATTGTGTTTAGTACATAGATCTTTTTTATTAGAGATGCATGTCTGGTTAAATCTTTATAAAATACACAACAGTTGAGTTTGTCAGTATTACAGTAATGGCTTCAAATGATATTAAGCGGTTAAATGTAAATAAATGCAAAAATTACCGTCACAGTAAAAACATGCTCCAAGAAATGTTTTTATAAGTGCTGCAATGAAGTTATGAATGAAGTTATACACTTTGGCAGTGTATGATTAACCAACAGCAACTTGCCAGAGAGGAAAAAGGCTCACATTTTTTGTCCATGTAATTAAGGCAACTAAACTCCCATTTCTCTGTCTTAATAATGACACCCTGCACAGTGAAGTATGTAGGCCTGCTAAATCACCGTTCCCTTGTGACCAATCTTGCTAATTAAATTTGTGTACTTTAGGATTACGGGGCAATTTCAGGAGGTGCACGCAGAACTGTGAAGGCAGAATCCACCCGAGGCCTGTTCCGATTATGTGGTCATATTGAACCACCAAATGAGGGACACACAGGGTTGCTCTATGGTTCAAGGCGAGAACCAATAGATGTGGTTCAGCTTTACGTTAATATGCAACGCATGCACGGACACACACACTACACCCAACTGGTGACCTAGGAGCTATATTTATAACAAAGTGCTTAAGTGTAAAAGTAAAAAAAAAAAATTTACACAATGTTCCATAATGTTGGACATGATCGGGGACCAAAAAAATACCACTTTAGTTCAAATATCTCAAAGCCTGAGGAGAAGCCAATGCTCACATCAGCAACGTAATAATTTTATACCCACCAACGAGTTCTACTCAAGACCACTTGAGGTTTATGGCACGAATGACACCATTTGCAAAAACAGATTTAACATGAATAACAATCATTGGTATTCGAGTCTGTGCTTGTCATGTTCAGGTGATAATGTTATCGTAAACGTTGCAGCCCCGCTGGTCTGTCACCAATTCATCCTCCTGGTCCATCCAGTACAACACATCTTACCAACAGCCTTTTTACTTTGAGACACAGCATCCGAGCTGTAAATGCTTCTTTCTGAAACCGTATCGCATTTGCGTCGGTGGCGCCTCCCTCTAGCAATGAGAACCCGTGTTAATCCCTCATCCAACAAAGTGTTGTTGAACGGCCCACTAAAGTTAACACGTCTGCAGTGGAGGTCTTAGGCAGAGCCACCACAGAGAGAGAGGTGGGGAAAAAAAGTAATAAAATAAAGAAGAACATTTTAAATCAAGGAAAAGCTGCCAAACATTGTGAGACATACGAGGACGTTGTGACCTGGAGCACTGCCTCGGTTATGTTACACAGATACAGCAAAGCCCCACGTACTCTTTTGAAGGCTCACAACCGAAAGAAACCGATTGACAGCAGGGCAGCTTTTATATACAAAAAAATGAAAGAAACAAACCAAACATAAGTCTACATAAAAGATATGCATGTGACGATGTCTAAAAACAGAATTGTAGAAGTCTTAGAATAAAAAAAACAAACAGAACATCTTCTTTGACAACCCAACCGTTGTGTTTCTCTAACAGCCTAAACTCTGTAGAAATGTGAGGTCAAAATGTTCCACATCTATACGGTCTTCAGTCCATCCGAGTGAAGATATTCCTTGATTTCAGTTGCTTTCATTATAGTAACGATACGGATTTGAACTAGCAGTGGAAAAAATGCACTGCAGCACCACCCAACCGGTGGACCCCGGCAGATCTGCGAGAGGCGGCGTCGCTCGAAGGCTTCACTCCTCTTAAAAGTGGCGCGACTGTGCGGCCTCTAGCGGAGAGAGGACCTCAGGTCTGTGGTACGCTGTCGTAAATGGGCCATGAACTCAAACATGGTGGCAGCCAGACTCTGGTGGATGAGGTAGCGAGGCAGGCGGCCCTGCAAAGATGAGAACAAGAGGAGGGTCCACATAAAGTCATCTACAAGGGGCGAGCAGCGCCCCGGCTTCAATAGAGGTGGCAGCGTTGGCACGGAGATCCACACCAAAACCACGCCAATAGAGAGACACCGTGTGATCTGATCTGATCTCCTCTTTCCGTTCTGTCGTTGGAGTTTCATGTCTGGTCATGGTCACTCCCAGTCTTTGTCTTTTTGCTTTGTTTACCCGTTTCATATGCCGTCTGTTTCGTTTTGTCCCCCATTTCTCCCCCTGTACAGCGCTTTGAGATTATTCATGAAAAGCACTTTATAAATACAATTTATTATTATTATTATTAAATGATGCACTCATTCTCTTTGTTGAATGTGGGTGCATCATGATAAATCTGGGCAAACTGCTCAGCCTCGTTTGATTAAGTCATGTCGTGCTTCTTAACCCCCCCACACCCCACCCCATTTTTATTTAGTATTACGAGACTTCATTAAAGAGCGCGAATTCCAGTACGCCACAGTACAAATATAACTATACTGATATGTAATTTCAACTTTACTTGTTATACTTTGCTTTTCAAACACCTGAGAACTCTTTTTGCCGCCATTCAAATTAAAAGGTTTGTTTCACCCCAAAGGGGGCGGTAACCATACATGGCATGAAAGTTCCCGGATGATTGCTCAACCCGGCACACAAGTGGGAGGGGCCTAATGAGCACTGCCACCAACTGCTGTGTGTGGGATTGACTGAGGGAGATGCCTGTTTGAAGGATATTAATATGGGGTTCACTAAATCTTTCGTTGCGTTGTGATCAGATGACATCTTCGCCTGTTGAATATCATGCAGCGTTAATGGTGCCCTATGTAATGATGCTGAGTGGGTGTTTTTAGAGATCGCCTGGTATGACGGCCATGTAGTATTCACCTGCTGGGTGGTGGAAAGACAACGCCTGTTACACGCCTACGTTTTGTCGGCCTTTCTCTGTACACTCTGTAGCAACTACCTGACTTGTTGCTGCTTGCCACTTGCTAGTGAGAGCTTTAGAATTGCTCCACTATATTGGCACTTGTAAGTGTCAATTCTTGTTCAGTAACAAGACAGACACCACCATTAAGCCATTCTGTGGCCCTTTGAGGTAGGATAGGATATAGGTAAGATATAGTCCTATCCAGGATATAGCCTATGTGTGATCTCAACAACATTTGGTATGTGTGGGGCTCAATCACGGGTCTACGTTCAGTAAACGTGTGTGCCGGTGTGTGCACCTTGTGTCTGTACACTTGACTTTATGAATATATTAGCTTGGCGTTCTTCTATTATGTTGAACATGGCTTCATCTGCCTACTTGTTGACTCCATGGTCCATTTTGTAGCATTAATCATTTCAGTTTTTCCTTTTAGTGAGAATATGTCTTGCTACATGCTTTTATTTAGTCTCTATGCAGCCATTTCAGGTTTCACATGAGAATCTGAACTGGGTGTGGATGCCGTGGAATAGCATTTTTCTTTAGTTGTGTATTTTCCTTTGAAACCTTGTCATTGTACACAACTACCCTCTTCCTCCTCCATCTCTATACTCCGTTGAGGATTAACTATGGCAGTCTGTTTTCTTATGACCTGTTTCTGCCACTCAGGTTGGTGAGTTCAGGTGGAGGAGTCACTGTCAATGCTGCCAGCGCAGCCGCTAGAAAAACACTGTTTGGGTTGGTGGACTGGACACTAGGGATGCAACGGTTCTCAATATAATATCGTACCGTATGGTACGCCAGCCACGGTTCAATACGCACTTGTGAATTGCTGCATTTTCAGTTTTGCAATAAAATTTCATGTAACTAGTAGAGGCTGACATTTTTTGTGGGATTCCCGTGGGTCGGGATTCCCGACCCACGTGACGTGATCGGGACGGGAAAGGAAAAAAAGTAAATGAGCGTAGACGGGAGTGGTAATCTGACAGCGTACAGGGCAGCTATTGACAGGGAGAGATAGAATCTATACGGCTATGTAATGTAGAACGTACAAAGTAAGAACTGTATTAAAATGTCTTCTTTAATTAAAGATAGAAGAAGAACCGAACGCTTAAACAGACTGTTGAAATAATGGCTATTGCACTATCTAACCTATTTTTATGGTTGGATGCGACCTGCATGTTGAATCTCCCTTTACAGGCGGTTGCGATGCAAGCATTGCATCGCATTTGATCATATGAATGTTTTTCCAAGACTCATGGCCATTAAAATGTATTGTGATTCACTGAAATACACTGTGGGCAAGCTAAAAATGCGCAATGGGAAGCTGAGTTTTTTAATAGTCTATTGTTCGTCTATTTTTATCGATCTCTAGCATAAAAATGGCTAATTACTGAGTGACAGTAGCGATATTGATGCCGACTTGTGTTGTAGAATGTAAACAATGATTTTTTATATGTGACTACAGACCCTCTGAAGTTCTGTGGATAGGATAGCATTTAGGATAGGACAGTTGTTTGAGGATGATGATTTCTCCGTATTCCAATACGCTTGCATAGCGGATCTCCATTACAGCTGTCGCTGTAATAAGCGCGAGTATCGCCCACAGCTGGTGTTAAAATTGACTTGCCTGATGATGCATGAATAGTAAATAGTAATAATAATAATAATAATTAATAAAGAATGACAAAACTGTCATATATGCCTTTATCTAAGATTCTAAAGCAACTTAAATGTACCTCCACCTACAAATTAACAAGTTACAATGTTCGGTAACACTTTACTTGAAGTTTGTGCATAAGACTCATGATGCTGTCATGATCATGACAGTCTTATGCACAAACTTCAAGTAAAGTGGTACCCAATGTTCTTACACTATAGTTATTAAACATCTACAATTTTTAGAATTTGTTTAATGAACAAATTTTTTTTGAAAACTATTCATGAACAATAGGTCAAATAGGCCTACAGTGCAGTGTAATTAATTATAGACAGAGATGGAAGCTCTAAAATGCTTTTCATTTCATGTCTCTTATCTGCTACAGTGGCTGAGAAATAAAGGTTTTAGTTAACGTTGTCAAATTTATGTTTCCCCCAGATTGTATATGGGCTACCTGCTGTGAGCTGTCAGGGCTAAAGTGCACTTTTACTTTTGAAATAGTTTTTCCCCCTTTTATCCTATAAGGCTAAAGGGCTGGCCCCACAGGTTCAGATAAAGATAACGATAAAGATTTATTGTTGGCGAGCGTCCCCACTGAAAACGATAAAATCGTTGACTACATAGAACCTGGAATACATGTATTCTAGTTCTATGGTTGTGTAGGGGGCATCGCAAATGGGGCCCGATGCCGAAGGCAGGTGAGACTATTCAAATATAATTAATTATAACTCTCTCTCACCTGCCTATATAAGAAGTGACCGGACCCAAACGAGACCCCACACAAAAGCGGCAGCCGTCCTCCCGACGAATGAAAATCGTTCAACATTCGGCGAACCTTTTTGTTTATTATGGACTTTAATCTTGGACATTCTGTTATATTTATTTATATTATATATAAATTGTGTCGGCACAAGCGCGGGGAGCGCTTGTGCATGCATTGGAATAAATACAGCCGCTATGGCTTGAACCATTCATCTGGTGTCTGCCTCTCCGTTACACAGTTCAACCACGTCTTGAATCTTTTGGAGGTTCAAATTATAGTAGGCTAAATCGAATGCATTCTGATTGGTTAAACAAATTTTATTGTTGGAGAATATCGCTCTGGGTTTGATCTGAACATTTTTTATCTGTATCGTTCTGGATATCTTTATCGTTGGCAGTGGGGATGCTGCTGTCCAGATGAATACAGAACGATATTTTTTTATCTTTATCTGATCCTGTGGTGCCACCCCTTAAGAAGCACTTTTACATTTGGAAGTGTTAATTTATATATATATATATATATATATATTATATGTGTGTGTATTTATTTATTTTATATTATACAATACAACAGAATGTGTTTGAATGGACATGTTTTTTTAACTAATAAGCAAAATAAAGAAATAGTTTTGGAATAAATAAATAGTAACATTTTGTTTCTCCTTACGCACAAAATGCGTACCGAGACCGAACTGAAACTGACCCAAAAACCGAGGTACGTATTGAACCGTGGGCTAACTGTATTGTTGCATCCCTACTGGACACTAAATCATACTTTTTAGGAAGAGTTTTTCCAGTAAATGGATCTAATCAATATAGGGTTTAGTAGTAGTTCTGTTGAATCTGAAGATTTGGCATAGAACTCTTAAACTATTAAACTCCCACACTGAATAGCATCTGTGGTGAACAAAAAACTACTACTGTTGTATTTACACCCTGAGCTGATGGAGGACTTAGCGGGTTGGCAATATTGATCAATAAAAGTAAGGCGCCATCTGTCGAACATTCAGTACCCTTGTCTATCATCTAATAAACTTCGCACTCCCGGTCACACACTGATGCATAACCGATATTCAGTTCATTGCTTTTGTCTATTAACCTTTAGCAACCACCAGTATGTGTCATGGGGATTATTGCGCACGGTTGGTGGTTTTTTGTTTTTTGGTTGTAGTAAATGAGTTTTCTCAAGAGACATAGACTCTACATCTTCTTAGCAGAGAATGGATTGAGCAGTGGGCAAACGGGTGGCTATAAATAGAAGACTGGTGCATGAAACCTTGCTGAGGAACCGGTAATAACAGTGCCGTGCGATGTGCGTGCTGCTTATCAACGCTAGGAAGCTATGAGTCAACAAGCTGAAGTTGACTTAGTCATAGGGGGGGCTTCTGAGGGTGGCCTCTGCCCTTTTAAACTCTGAACTGAGCCCTAAGGCCCCGTGTCCACCAATACAGTGCTGGCTCTGTTTTCTCGTTGTTTCCAATGGGAAACGAGCGCTGTTGACGATGAGCTGTGTTCTGAGCGATTTTTAGCGCTATAGCGCTTGGGCGCTAAGCTTTTTTTCCAGTTGAAAACAGTTAAACTTTTTGGGCTTTTTTTTAAAGCACAGCGCATACGTTGAACTCTGTCTACGAATTAGGTCGAAGGAGGGCTATCCAAACACAAATACTACAGAAACAAGGTTATTATGTTTTCCAAAAAAAACTCGGTTTAAGACGGGATCAATCTCAACCATATATTTAAATTACAACTGTCACATTACAACGCAAGCATTCTCACAATGCAAGCATTCTACAACACAAGCATTCTCGCAACGCAAGCAACACAGCTCGTTTGGTGGACACATGCTCAGCGCCCATCGCTTTCCCAGTGCGTTCTCAGCAGCTGTGCCTTTTTTAGCTACCAGCACTGTTTTGGTGGACACAGGGCCTATCTTAGTCATTTTTGCAGACACTGCAGGGCAGAGTTAATAGTGCGTCAACAACCTGCACGGTGTGCCTTTTCTTTATTTAATTGCCAATAAAATGAACATTTTCCTCTGTGTTGGTAATATCAATGATGCCACATTTGAGATCCATAGCATGCCGTATCTAATAGAAACTACCATGCAAAAGTTATGTTTCTGGGCCATTCCCTCTAAACTTGTAGATTTTGGTTTTCATTGGTTTGTAATTTGGGAGTGAAAGACATGCTTATACTATCAACACAGAGCTGTCAAATATCTGGTTGTAATAACTTATCCCTTTCATCCTCTGAGGATTATGTTTGACATTTGGATTTGAGGATTTTGGCAGTTTGGAAATGAACTGTTCTGATTTGTGGGGTTAAAGCTAGGTGCTAGATTCTTTACTGCTTTTTTAAATGCATTCCTTGTCTTCAGATGAAACGCGCTCTCCTTGCCGGGCCTCTGCCTCTTAGCTCATAGACAGGTGCATTTGGGGTATTTAAATTTTTTCTAAACACCATGCTGTAATTGAGGACTAAAGAACGGTTGTGTAACCGTTGTGGGATCAAGGCTTGAACCCGTGAGGACCTCAGGCTGTTCCTGTTCCATAACATTTGCTTTAGCCTCATTTTTTTCATCATTGCCACCACTCTTAGAAGTCAAATAAGTCATTGCTAATTGGGAAGGATGCAAGTGGTTGTTAAAAGCGGTGTTCAATGTGTGTTCAACAGCTCCACCATTTAACCATTACATTCCCCCTCATTTCTCTCCTTTTCATATGTAACTTGAAGAACAAAAAACAGGTCACAAAGAATTTGCTTTGAATGACTATAGAGTTGACAAAAACAACGTTCATCTTCCTAAGTAATCACATAGGCACTCGCTTAGCAGCTGCCTCCAGAGTCTTCTACTGCGTCTCCATGACAGGATGCGATGCCGTTTGTTACCCCTGTTGTAGCAGCTTGTGTGCGCGTGCACACACACACACACACACACACACACACACCAGCCCCGATGTACAGGTCCTCTGGGAGAGCCTGCTGAATGTCAAAGGGATGACACCGTCCTCCTCTTGGTGTTATTTCAGGACCACAGAACATATCCTCAAGCACATCC
>OMPB01045278.1:0-20026 GCA_900312615.1 Stylephorus chordatus | reverse complement strand
CGTGCATCTTTGTATTGTATAGTGGGCTCTAACCCTTTTTATATGTTTATATCAATTTTGCTGAAATGTCAACCTGCAGGATTTATAAGAGGAACTGATATTTGAGTCTACGTTTCTTTATTGGCGACGTTTATAACCATTATCAAACATCTACTCAGCGGTAGCTGGACATAAACAGTAGGCTATTCCGCTTGAACTTGGAAAGACATAGAGCAAACTAAAGTGTCTATCTGTCGCTAAGAAACGAGACGGTATTTAGCCGCCCCCAACCATTTACTGCAAATGCCAATCTGAGCTGGTACTAGGGGTGTGCGATACCGCAAAATTTGGTTTCGATCCGATACCAAGTAAATACAGGACCAGTATCGCTGATATCGATACCGATATCGATTTAAAAATATATATTATTTTTTTAAAATCTCTCTCATTCTCTCTATATCTCTCTCTCTCTCTTTAAGTTACAAAAGGTTGAGAATCAAAAGGGTATCGATCCCACTCACGCGAGGATCGGATAATCGATCTTCCAAAAAGTACCGCAGTATCGATATTCTCGGATCGATTTGCACACCCCTAGCTTGTACTAGGAGAGTACCACTCAAGGCCTACAAGAACAGTTATGTAGGCCTGCTACAACAACATACTAAAAAACGGCATCTCTCCTGGAAATATGTTGTAGAGAACGTGTAGGAGCTGGTTACGCAATGTCCGACGAAGAAAAGGCGCCTTCATTTCTGGAGGACGAGCGAGTAAAGTATATTGGGGGGAAAGTTTGTCGGCTGCTGCCGCTGCAACCTGAAGTATGGGAGAAGACTGCAGCCAGTCGAGAGATGCAAGCTACTATTAAAGATTTTTTTCTGAGAGAAAATATTCTTGTATTTTCAGCGTCACCGCATGGTACCATAATCGCATCGAAAGAGGTATGCATAATTTACAAATAATATTACAAATAATAGTATAACATATTCTTAAACGTACAACCTATATAGAAAAATATAGTAGCCTAACCAAGAGTTGTTATTTTGCAAATGAATATCCATATTGATTAAACCTACCAAAAGATGAAATTGCGACACCTTTTTATTTTTCATGTAGGGCACATCTGATGTGCAGAACAGAGAAATATACTTCATTAAAAAGAGAGTTGCAGCACTCAATGCTGGAAACTGCAAGGAAGTTCTACTTTTTGGCGTCCGTTCTTCATCACCCGTGACACAGCTTTCAAACACTATTGAACAGGTACTCATTTCATAATATAGGCGCACTGCCAGATAATAACAGGTAGCCTACATCTGCTGTTAGAAATCAAACGATGTTGTTGTAGGCGTATATTGTAAATTGAGTAAATTAATTTTGTGTCTTTCCAAAAGCTATGTTTGCCTTTGCTGTCAAACAAGAAAAACCACCAGACGTGGCCAAAGGTTTTGTCTGAAGACCTTATTTGCCATGTCGAGGAGATGAAGAGTAAAACATCAATTGTCCAGGGACAGATTATGGGGAAAACTGTCCTTCCAATGCCCTCTATGACACCTCACGTGGAGAATTCATACAGCAGATTCCAGCAGTATGAATTAAGAGTAGCCTATACTTGTATACATTGTATAAGTATTTCAAATAAATCATTGCATGCGTAGTGAATGTGATACTTCAAAAAAAAAAAAAAAATCATTTGTTTTTCTTTTTTCAGGTACAGTAACTACGACATGACAGTTGTCCACACAATAGAGTCTATGGTCATCAACTGGACCGGTCTGATTCAAAATATTTTGAAGCAAGATTCAGCTGAGCTCCTTCTGAAGGGCTTTAGTCCAGGGCCAAGTGTAGAGCTGGGCTTTTGGCTCACCAGGAAGCACAATTTGCACAACATCTATCAACAGGCATGCTCTGTTTTTTTGTAATTGTTTCAAATGAGACATTTTGTTTTGGTAGTTTGCAGTCCTCCTCATGTTTGGTTCCCTTCATTTTCAGCTTCAGAGCCCCATGGTTGGGAAGATGGTGAGAATATTAGAAATCGTAGAGAGCAGCTATGAGCCAACGATCAAAAGATTATATGGAAATGTATTTGATGGTAAGACAATTCTCATCGTCTTATCTTGTTTTTAGTCTTGACGCTATATAGTGCAAATTTGGTGAGAGGGGCACGCAGCGTGTTTTTGGTGTATGTGTTTTATTGTTGAAACTCCATTTTCAACATTTTTTTGGGGGGAATAATTAAGCGCTACAAGAGGCCCAAGATATTGAACTCCACCTACGTCCGCTGCGTTCTCTGCTGTCTCATGTGGAGAAGGAAGAGTTTCCCCGAAAGGAGCTGTTCATCCCTGCCTTATTTCGCATCCTCGCACTCCTCTGGACCCACTGTGCATCTTACAGAAAACCCACACGCATTGTGGTGCTGCTGCAGGAAATATGCAATCTGCTGATTCAACAGGTTAGTCTCTGCAGTGAAAGGGAAAAAGATTATTCTTTTTTGTTTTTTAATTTCCACCTGTGTATATCTTTCTAAGACAGTAGCCCATGTGAGACTGTCTTCATACTGTATATTGATACTTCTTTAAAGAATATGGTTTTCTTTTGACTTCTAAGTCTGATGATCATTAGTATTATCATAGTCCACAATAGTGTCAAAACAAGAGGTCAGCAAGTGTCCTCTCCCCTTAGGCCTCAGACCACCTCTCTGCCCGTCAGCTGCTCAGCGAGGACACAGAGGAAGGGCTAAAAAGAATAAAGAGGGTGGAGAAAGTCTTTACCTGCTTTAGTCAGTGTTACGAGACCCAGAGAGGGAACTTGTCCAGCCTTTGCAAACATGCGCCTTGGGATTTCCCATCCGCCTTGGTCCTCACACGTTTCAACCAGTTCTTTAATCGTGTTCTACAGATCAAGGTGGGGTCCTTACTTGTTTCTTTCATTACACGAACGGTTCTAGATACTCATTGTCACAGATAATGTATGAATTCACTTTATGCTGTCATATCAGGACGTTTTTGAAGTCATTCTGGACTTACAAAGATTGGAAAAGCTTGAGTTTGGTGGGCTAAGAGGAAGAATCTACAGTCAACAAGCAGCTCAAGTGTACAGCGAGCTGACTCACCTCTGCAAGGCTTTGAAGGAGAGTGAATACGATCCACTAGACTCTGAGGTTAACATTTTCCCTCTATTGTCCTTCTGATATTGTATCCTTAAAAAAATGAATAGCGATAATTTACTATTACTAAAGCGACTATCTAGCAAAACATTAAATAATAGCAATAAGCCTTATGGATCCCTGTTGATTACATTGATAGAGCATGATACAGGTAGCAGGTTATAGAACTATACACTTTTATTAAAGATAATTAAGAAATTGGTGCATCCATCATGACATGCTTACGATTGTGAAATGCTGACAATTTGTCCAAAGGATTTTGAAAAAGACTACATGGATTTCAAAGTACAGATAGCAGACTTTGAATGCCGGCTTGCTACAATATTCTCATTGGCCTTTAAGGATTGTGTGGGATTGGAATCAGCATTGAAGGTAAGCCTAACTGTATTATAGCAATGATACGGATGATGCTAAATGATAAAAGATGGACTAAGTGGGACTTCTACTTTGTGTCCATTAGCTTCTAGCTATTCTCCGACCCTTTCTGGAGAGAAAACAAATCACGCAGCTGTTCAGCCCCAACTTCCTGCTTCTGCAGCATCATTTCAGGGAAGATCTGGAGAAGTGTAAACAACTGTATAAATCCCAGCTCAGTCAGGTATAAATGGCATGAAGTATGAATAACAGCTATTTCTTCTGCAGGCATATCATTATGGGACAGGCATTATTATGGCATATTCTGTGTTGTTATGTGATTTGTTTCTATGTTTATAGGAGAATGGTCTGGTTAAGAACATGCCTACTATGTCTGGAGCATTGAAGTGGGCAAAAATGCTCCGAGAACGAATTCAGATTCCATTGGAAAACATTGAGTCTCTATTTGACATGCAAGTACAAACAATAGAATGTTATGATCCACACAACCCATATTATACAGCTTTGGTGGCAATCTTGTAATATTAGATTGTCTACAGCTGTCAATCGTAAATCAGGAAAAAAAAGCAAGCAAATTGTATGTTAGACAGACAGACAGACAGAAAGAGAGACTGTCTCATGTCAGTATTACCATACGGTAGGCCTATGTCTTTGATAAAACAATGGCCATTTTCCCACCACCACTCTCGCAGGTCTGTGGAGGGTACGCAGATGAGGCAGGATCATCGCATGTACATGGAGATGTGTTCCCTCCTGCACCAGTATGAGAGGGAGGTTTACTCTGACTGGTGTAATGGGCTGGACCAGGTCTGCTCCGTTAACCTCAAGCAGCCCCTCATCTCCAGAGACACCTCATCTGGGTTAATCCATGTCAATTTCAATCCACAGGTGCTGTAACTACGTACTTGTTTGTGCTATTAAACTGATTGCAAATGACATTTCTTAAAGGGTTTCATGAATAACATTTTAATCTGTTTATGTAAAATAACCGTTAGCTAACAAACACTAAATAAATACTTGTTACCTTTTGCACTTTGTAAGCAGCTTTAGGTGCTGCACTAGAATATTGTACACATCAATTACAGTATTTAACATTTGTTTTTTAATCATGGTTTTCTTTTATTCCACAGCTGATTGAAGTCTTGACAGATGTCAAGTACCTTCAGTCTATCAATCACTTCAACATACCTACCACAGCAAAGGCATTGTTTCAGAGGAGAGATATGTTTGCAAAGGTTTGGGACAGAAATGAGTATTTAATCATTATCAATTAAAGCCCCCTTTAACTCATTTTGGACGCAGAGGCATTTTGACATTTTTTTCTTCCAGTTCAAGAGCAGTCTGCAGGTGCTGGTTGAATGCTACAACAAGCTGAAACAGACAACCCTACAGGTGGAGGTTCCTCTGGTCAGAGCCGAGCTGGAAGCCGTGGACCTTCAGTTGAAGAAGGCAGAAGTCGACCTGACATGGCAAGACCAGAGCTGCTGGACTTTTATCGGCTCCGTTAAAGACCTGGTTCATGACCTGGGGTGGAGAGTCCAGAAGACAAAGGACAACTGTGAAAGTATCCAGCTACTGATGAAAGGATGGAGCAAGCAGCCCATGTTTAGTAGGAAGGAGCACAAGAAAGGCACGCTGTTGGATGAAAGGGTAGATCGGGTCAACCGAAAATACAGCTCTTTACAGAGGGACGGCCACTACATCCACAATCTGGTGAAGGTTTGTATGACTATCCTGGATATAGTCATAGTTTTATGTTTTGTTTAAATATGTTATTGATCTTTATTAATTGAAAAAATAAAAAGTAGCCACACTCACTTTGATACATTGATCTTTATTATACATTTCTTTACTCTGTTCTTTATGGTTAACATAAAAACTCTTGGATATATAGTACTGTATAATACATGTTAGCTTGCAAATCAATTGCAAATTATTTAATGAATAGGCCTGCAGATTTTCACCAAGGGATTTCTTCAGAAAATAATTATTTACCAACTTTAATTACCAACTCAGTGGCCTTGTGGTTAGAGTGTCCACCCTGAGATTGCGAGCTTGGGGGTTCGATCCCCGACCGAGTCATACCAAAGACTTAAAAAATGGTACCCAATGCCTCCCTGCTTGGCACTCAGCATAAAGGGTTGGATTGGGGGATGTGTGAATGCATAACTGGATGAATGTGATCAGGGCGTTCCTGAAAAAGAGATGATTCATCTCAGTGAAACCTACCCTGAATAAATAAAGGTTAAATATAATTTATTTTGTATTCATGCAGCAATGTTGACAGAATCATTTGGTAAAACCTAACGTGACTCAAGTACGTTTTCTCGTCTTTCGATTATTCAAAAAAATCTCTCACGCTGCACTTAATTGGTTTCACAGTATTATCAGAATGTCTAGCTTTTTCTGATGTCAAAACAATTTACAAAGAAAGTGATTTTTACACTATAAGAACATTTCTGAGCTTCTAATCAAACTGTTTCTCAACACCCATCAGGAGAACATGGTACTTTTCCGTGCTGACCCAGCCTCGGAGGCATGGCGGTCCTACCTGGAGTATGTGGATGAGATGGTGGTAGACGGACTCTTCAACTACATAAGTCGTTCTTTGGATTTTTTTGTGGAGAACATGGAATCACAGCCTGGTCAGGCTCCTCTCCTCGAGGCTCAGCTGCTGATCAGAGGCTCAGCAATGACCTTTGTCCCCTCGCTGCGGCGAGAGGACGGGGGCGGCCTCTATGAGCTGGTAGAGGACCTGCTAGGGGACATCTTCAAGACTGCGTCAAAGGTGAACAGAGTGGCTTCTCATCTGAGCAAGGAGAGCTATCAGGTGTGGTATTGTCAGCTCGTTTTAAACGTGCAAACATGGAATTCTCAAGCATGTGTTGCTGTTACTACTTGTTCATTATTTTATTATTTCCCTAACGTAAACATATGACTATACATGCTGTATAGTTGCTTACATTTAGTGAAATACTGGAAAGTACAGTGTAGTATGTGGAAATTTGGCAGTGGTACAGATAATATGGATATTTTACAACAAGTATTTTTTAATGCTTACTTTTCTAACTCAGGTCATAGAAACATAAGTACTTTGTGTATTACTGTACAAATTTTACCAAATTTTGTGAAAATACTGTGTAGACTATGATGTGATGTTGGCATGGAATTGTATGGACTTATTAAGCAAAATTACACACATCAGATATGTTAATATTTGTACGTTTGCCGGTTGTACTACTGTTGTCGTAATATTTGATGCCTAACCCTTATTTCAGGATGTGATGAATGACATGCTAGATCTGGTGGACCTAAGACAGTCAGTTATGGAACGCGTGGAGAATGTTCTTAAGCAAGGTTTGGATCATCAGAAAACGCTTGACTGCTACACCCACCTTTGGCTGGATGACAGAGCGGACTCCCTCAGGCAGTTTCTCCTGTATGATCATGTGCTAACTACTGAAGAGGAAGATGCTTGTGATGAGGATGAGCTTCCCGAGAGCCCACCAACAATAGAGGTGTTCAAAAAACAGGTAAAGTCCTGCTAATCCTAAATTATTTACATTCCATATTGGTCTTGTTGTTTTCTACAGTATATACTGATGTATTCTGGGTTTTTTCCTAGATTGATTATTATGAGAACCTCTTCACTGAGGTTTCCAAGCTAGAGGATTTCAAAGTATTTGATGGGTGGTTTCAAGTGGATTTGAAGTCCTTCAAAGTCAGTCTTCTGAACATCATCAAGAAATGGAGTTGGTTGTTCAAGGAGCATCTCATGCGTTATGTCACCGACAGGTACAATTCTGCTCTACAAAAAACACACTCTGTGATTGCTTTGATTATTTTTTTTTTTAGATACATTTCTTCTGCACGCACTTCCTTTTAGTCTTGTTGATTTGGAGGAGTTTGTCCGAGCCACGGTGACGGGCCTTGGTCGGCCTGTGTCCACGCTGGAACACAGTGGCTTGATAGAGGTGATGAGTCACCTAGTAGCAGTCAGAGAGAGGCAAAGTGCCACAGACAGGATGTTTCAGCCTCTCAAGGACACCATCACCCTGTTGGAACAATACGGTGAGACCATTCCAGAACAGGTCTACTCTCAACTGGAGGTAAGGCCAAATAGAAATATATTCACTGTCATTAAAGAGTACCAAATATTGAAAGCAAACCCTCATTGACATCATATTATTTTTAGTTAATCAGAAACAGCAATTGCATAACATTGGTGCTGTCCGAATTACTCTTTAAAAAAAAGAAGCTCATTTTAAATATCACTCTGTATTATGATAACTCATCACTCAAGCAGTTAGAATGAAATTCATGAAGGCAACTACTTTTTAGGAACTGCCAGAGAAATGGAGTGCGGCTAAGAAACTGGCCTTGTCGGTGAGACATGAAGTTTCACCGATGAAAAACACGGAGGTCATGGTTTTACGAGCACACTGTATGGCGTTCGAGGTGACCACTTACTTGGTTCACAAAGACGAACACTCATGGGATTATATCCTTCATATGACCATCTTAATAATGAATGTAAAAGACATGCTTACTGTATGTCGTCCCACAGGTGAAACAAATAAAATTCAGGGAGAAGTTCAAAGCGGATGCACCCTTCAGTTACGGAGAAGTTAAGCCGTACAAAAGTCTGGAGAAGGTAGGGTGCATTTCATTGCACTTTCTCTAATATGTTGACATTTGGAGGAGCGTTCCCCATTAATCCGCAGGTTCCTGAAACTAAGGCTACGTCCACACTAATACGTTTTTGTTTTAAAGTGGCGTTTTTTTAAACGAAAACGATCTCCGTCCACTCGAGCATTTTAGCACCGTTTCAGAATTAATCTCCGTCCATATTAACACGCCTACAAACGCATATCGTGTGACCATTCACATACAATGGGCATGGGCGTGCCGGTGTAAACCGGAAGCAGATTGCCCGTGTGCTGGTTGCAGAAAATACGTGAGAGGAAGAACAGCAATGGCGATTAATACCAGAGATTTCTTTTCTCGGACCGACGGCGAGGTGGCACCAATCACGAAGCGAACGTGGGTGTCTGCGTCATCTTTCCCAAAAGTCTCCGTTTCTGCCCGTCCAGACTACAACGCAACCCCGGAGTTTTCAAACTAAAACGGGGTCAGCGGCGTTTTCAAATGTCTCCGTTCGAAAAACGCCGGAGTAGTGTGGACGCTAGGCGCAAACGTAGCAAAAGATATGCGTTTTAAAAAGGAAAACGTATTAGTGTGGACGTAGCCTAATTCCATATACCCTTTTATAGTGTGAAAAGGAAATCAGAAAATTAGAGAAAGAGATAGTTGAGCTCCAAGAGTCGACAAACCTTTTTGATGTCACCGTCCCCGACTTTCGAGAGATCAAAGTCTGCCGACGAGAGATCACCGTCCTCAAGGAACTCTGGGATATTGTTGCATATGTGCAGGTCAGCAACTTAAACTACGATACACTTTTACATTCCTCTGTCACTCATGACCTGGGAAACATGCCTTGACATTTTGAACTCGAGCTACAATGTTAGGATTAATTTGCCACTCCCTTCAGAGGCTCTCGTCGATTCTTCAAACACCTGCTTTTTTACGAAGCCTCAAAGTGTCTGTCCTGACTCCTGATGAAGGACGGTGCCTTCAGCCTATTCACCTTTGCTTTCTCAATCTTTATTTTTACAGAGCAACGTGGTGGACTGGACAACGACTAAATGGAGACAGATAAATGTGGACCAGATGGATGCGGAATTGAGAAGGTTTGCCAAGGTGAGGTCACCAGCATGCTACCTCACACTCTTGTCATCTCCCCTGCTGGCTGGCTCTCATGCACCACTGGTGTTCTGAACAGATGCCCCTGATATTGAACGCGTGTTCTTCTGTCGTCCTTTTGTGTAGGACATGCAGAAGCTTGACAAAGAGGCCCGGATGTGGGATGTTTATTGTGGGTTAGACCTCTATGTGAACAACCTGTTGACCTCGCTACGTGCTGTTAGAGAGCTGCAGAACTCGGCAATACGAGACCGACACTGGGTGCAGTTAATTAGAAGCACTAAGGTAAATTACACACAAGATGATCTATCTATCTATCTATCTATCTATCTATCTATCTATCTATCTATCTATCTATCTATCTATCTATCTATCTATCTGTCTGTCTGTCTGTCTGTCTGTCTGTCTGTCTGTCTGTCTGTCTGTCTGTCTGTCTGTCTGTCTGCTGCCTGCGTGCCTGCCTACATTTATGGATAGATTACTTGTCTAGCATGTGAATATGTGAATTATTGACTTTACCTTATGAGAGTAATCCTCCCTTTCTAGATGGACTTTACATTGTCTGATGGCACCTCTCTGGGCGACCTCCTGGCTCTGCAGCTCCATTCCTTTAAAGAGGAAGTTTGCAACATTGTTGATAAGGCTGTTAAAGAAATGGCCATAGAGAAGGTTCGTCCGTGCAACATTAACACCACCACACAGCATTTGTTTCTTCCTCAATATTTATCTATGTATATTTAAACAGTGAGCAATGAATGTAGTTCATCAGATAAAACATATCTTCCCCAAAATGTGCAATGTGTATCACAATGTAATTACCAACATAATTATTTTTTTTACTTTAGGTGATAACTGAGCTAAGTCAAACATGGGCAAACATGGGATTTTCATATGAAGAGCACCATTCATCTGTACCCATTCTTAAATGTGATGAGGACCTCATTGAAACTCTTGAGGACCATCAGGTAATTACAAACAGTGATGTATATTGCATGTAGCCCTAATAATAACGTGCAACATAATACTCACATTATATGTATTTGCAAGAATGACGTTCACAGTCCATCAATATCTTAAAGTCCCAGTGAAACGGAAGTTTGAGATCATCTAAGTTCAGTAGTTTCATGCATTTCCATCTGAAACAGGCTATAGGGGCGGAACATAAACGTTTAGAGGAATTTGATTGGAACGTTGACAAGTGGGCGGGTTATAACAACTTTACAAGAGAGAGAGCGGTTAGAGACGGGTGGATGTTGTGAGATTATTGGTTGAATTGACTCTGTTTTATGTGACGTAAGCACTTGAGTGGTACTTGTATTCCAGGAAGTAAAAAATAATTGGGTTTGATATTAGATTACAACAACGCAATAAAATTTTGTAATTTTTATGGCATAAATCGTTGACTAGGTGGCGTGCCCACTATGACCAAGGATGTGATCCAAAATGGAAAAAAATGCATTTTTGACTTCAGTGCTTCTTTAAAGATCCATAAAGATCCGGCTCTGTAAGATACTGTAAGAACAAAGTTTAGGTGTATTTATTTTGTGTCAGTGATGTGGACACAGGGCTGAATAGAGATGGGATTGCAGTAAGGGGCTGCCATCTGACTGTCCTAACAGCACGGCTGAGAGTGGAGAGGTCCCCATTCAGTTGTCTGATTAATAGCTGCCCAGGGACCCAGGACAATGTTGCGCTGTGACGCTCTTTGTGTGCACACACAACATGCACTGGGGGGTTCCAGACAGCAATTAGATGTCTCTCCTCTTTACTTTCTCAGGCTTTGCGCAAACAGATTGTCTTTCTTTATTGTTTTGTCCCCGCATGTACTAAGATCACAAAAGCAAAGCACGCCTTTCAAGAAATGGAAAGTACATGCCAAAAAATTAAAAAAGATAAAGATAAAACTGTCTTCTGCTATGATACATTTTTCCTCAAGCGTTGTACTGTAGCTTTACCCCTGTGGCAAAAGTCTGTAATGATTTCACAGCCGCCATTGTGTTCTCTCTCTCTCGTTCTCCAGGTTCAGCTGCAAGGCATCTCTCAGAGCAAGCACGTGGCTCACTTCCTGTCCCAGGTCTCGGGGCTACAGAAGCAGTTGACGGTGGCGGACAACGTGCTGATGATGTGGATAGAGGTCCAGAGAAACTGGGTTCATCTGGAGAGCATCTTCATAGGCTGTGATGACATCTGCCGCCAGCTGCCTGACGACACACGCAGGTTCCAAGCTATAGATGCTGACTTTAAGGTATTTCTAGAGCACAATGTCTATGTTATATTTGAAATGTTGTACTGTATGCTGATGATAGCCTTACTTTAGAGACTAATTTATTTGATTTTTTTTTTACATTACAGGAGTTAATGATGGATAATGCCAAGACTAGAAACGTCATTGAGGCCACCAATAAACCTTATATGTATGAAAGGCTTGAGGACCTGCAGACAAGGTTTGTGTTCATCGTGAGCATTTCATCGTGCTCATTACTGTACTTTTCAAAGCACGCTTTTCTCTTACAGACTGTCGTTGTGTAAAAAGGCTCTAGCGGAATATCTTGAGACTAAGAGGCTAGCCTTTCCGCGCTTCTACTTTGTGTCATCATCCGACCTATTGGACATTCTTTCTAAAGGAAGTCGTCCCAGAGAGGTGCGTCTACCGTCAACGATTCCTTATTTTTGTTGTCATTTTTTTGTGTATTGTCTTGGAACATGTCATTGAAAAACAAAACAATCGTACGCCTTTCACAGATAACGTGTCACCTCTCCAAGTTATTCGATAACATGTCCGATCTCAAATTTGTGAAAGATCAGGGTGAGGATGGTCACGAATATGCTGTGGGAATGTACAGCAAAGAAAGAGAGTATGTTCCTTTCCAAAACCACTGCAGCTGTGATGGGCCGGTAGGATCACAATTTAATATCAAACTCTCCCAAGTGTGATTTCTCTATTTATTATTTCAATAAACCCAGCATGCTAACTAATGCCCTGGACTAAATGTTTTGCTTCAGGTGGAGCTCTGGCTGACCTCCCTGGAAAACTCTATGAGACAGAGTGTCAGGTGTCACCTGTCTGATGCTGTGTGCGTGTATGAGGACAGGTCAAGGGAGCAGTGGGTGTTGGACTTCCCTGCACAGGTGGCCCTTACTGGATCCCAGGTGTGGTGGACCAATGACGTGGCTCTGGTGTTTCAGAGACTGGAGGAAGGCTACGAGTCTGCATTCAAAGACTACAATAGGAAACTGGTATGTATCGTAATTTGAGTATGAATTGCAGTCGTGGTCAGTCCAAAGACGATAAAATACAATGCTGAATAATTATTGAAGCTTAATATTTCTATTCGTTCTTTAGGTGTTTTTTAATAAGCGGAATTTGAATTGTGCTCAAGGATTAAAAAAAGGCTGATTCTGGAAAGACACAATTTGAGTTTACAGATAGTTTTAATTTTAGAAATGTTCTTTTGTTTTGGAACAGTTGATGGTTGTGACAGAAACAACTTGTGGATTTGAAATAATCAGGTTTCAACATTTTTTTTTTTTTTATAAACACTTTTTTTTACACCTGCCACATTCAACACATTTAAATTGCAGGGATCAATCATAAGTCAAGGCATTGGGGGACCTAGTTATTATTCTTACTTGAATATCCCCTAGATATATTATTGTGCACCTGTAGTGGAGGTGGAGACAGCTGTCAGCAAGTGGACACCTGTTCCATTATCCCACATTGGAGGCAGTGACCTGCACTGGAGATCTGTGAAGCCATGTTGTGTGGCTATGCCCACAATTGGTGTATTATCACTCCAGTCAGTTTCATCAGCACTACTTAAGGTTAACATGTCCTTGGCCGCTGTTGGAATAATCTCTCATTCTCCCTTCAACCGACTGTACTGCACTGATTGGATCTGCTGTCATACAGCAGCAATGATGAATGCAACCACCGAGTGGTGTCTTAGTCAAAACTGGGGTGCAAGATTACTTCTCACTTGCTTTACTGTTAAAGATTCACGGTACTTTGTTCCTATGATTGCATATATTTACACACACCTGCACGCACACACACAGGCACGCATTGGACACGGGAACACACAGACACATGCACATACACGCGCAAAGTCGCAAACACACACGCACACACACACACACACACACACACACACACATACACCTACCTACCTTTTGCGACTACTTCAAAGTGTTTGATTGATGTGTCGCATGCTTCTCCCTAGAATACATGACCTTGCTTTGAAATAGCTGTGGGAAATAAATTCCATCTGGTTGTCAGACATGCAGAAATGTCAACTGATAGTTGAAAACCTCATGATTACACCATGTTGGGATGTTTGTTTTCCCAGGCTATTTGAATTTTTGTTGTTGTTTGCATTTGTCTTAACTATCCTCCAGATTGCTCAGCTGAACTCACTAATTAGCATGCTATTGGGGGAACTGAGTTCGGGAGACAGACAGAAGGTCAGGACCTTATGCACTATTGATGTCCACGCAAGAGACGTCGTGGCCAACCTCATTGATCAAAAGGTTAATGCAGCTTTGCAACATTTCCGTTGCAATATTTATCTTCACTACAATGCCCCCGCAAAACCAACCACTAGCTTGAATACGGTCCAATTGCATCTGTTCCTCTTCACAGGTCACCAACTTGCAAGCCTTCCAGTGGCTCTCTCAGCTACGGCATGCCTGGGACGAGCAGCAGAGTCACTGCTCCATCGACATCTGTGACGCTCGCTTCTCGTACTCCTACGAGTACCTGGGAAATACCCCGCGTCTCGTTATAACCCCCCTCACAGACCGGTATACGTTCTCCGCCTGCCCCGCCACACTTTTTCTTAGACGTTTCACGCGTCAATATTATTGACGTTGGTCATGTTTGTGCAATTTTTCCATGTCAAAGGTGCTACATCACCTTGACCCAGTCCCTCCATCTAACCATGAGTGGAGCCCCGGCAGGTCCGGCGGGAACAGGGAAGACGGAGACCACCAAGGATCTGGGCAGGGCACTGGGTGTCATGGTGTATGTCTTCAACTGTTCAGAGCAGATGGACTACAAGGTTGGTTTGATAACAACAACAAAAAGCCTCACCCTAACCCTAAAAATAAAGAGTGTGTGTTTTACATTTTTGTCTTGCTTTTCTTATTCTTTATTCACAAATTCTAAGGCAGTGCTGGTGGGTCAATGTTGCTTCCATGAAAATAAAGAAAAAACAATCTTTCAGTCAATAGGAAATATCTACAAGGGGTTGGCCCAGACTGGAGCATGGGGCTGTTTTGATGAGTTCAACCGTATTGCTGTAGAGGTTCTGTCAGTAGTGGCACTGCAGGTCAAAACCATACAGGATGCCATCCGCAATAAAAAGAAGAGGTATGGAATTGATCGTATCTACTCTGAGCTCGCTAGTAGCCTCACCGTGTGCTGAAGGACAATTTGGCTAACGACCAGTGCCATGTCCCAGGTTCCTGTTCCTAGATGAGGACATCGCTTTACGGCCCTCTGTAGGGATTTTCATCACTATGAACCCAGGCTATGCGGGCAGGACAGAGCTCCCAGAGAACCTCAAGGCTCTCTTCAGGTGGGATTTATCCATGGCACTACTTGTAATGCATTTGGCTATTCGTGTGCTGTAATGTTTTATGAAGGGATCCATGACGCCTGATAGAAATGGGCTTAATAGAACTAGCTTTACTTTGCATTTAGTTGATAATGTGCATCTTCTATGTGGTCAATTCTAGACCCTGTGCTATGGTGGTGCCTGACATTGAGCTTATTTGTGAGATCATGTTGGTTGCAGAGGGCTTCCTCCATGCTAAGCTCTTAGCCAGAAAGTTCATTACCCTCTACAATCTTTGCAAAGAGTTGCTATCCAAACAGGTAGGATAAACACAATAGCAAATACCTAACTGACTTAATACAGTTGATATTGTGGAAGTTTGCAATGCCAGGAAATCATTATGTTTATGTCTTACACATTTTAGTGTATGATGCTATTTATGGTAGTTTTTAGACACCCTCTTACCATTTGCCTTGTGTTTTAGGACCACTATGACTGGGGCTTACGTGCTGTGAAGTCAGTTTTGGTGGTTGCAGGAGCTTTAAGAAGAGGAGATAAGACAAGACCAGAGGATCAGGTCACTTAAGATGTCTTTGTCCCTCGATCACCACACAAGGGATATCTATCCTCACATCGTTCTTATATCTATATACAATATACTACATTCCAGGTGTTGATGCGTGCGCTAAGGGACTTCAACATGCCAAAGATTCTAGCAGAGGATGTAGCTATATTTTTGGGCCTGCTCGGAGACCTTTTTCCAGGCCTGGAGGTTGAGAGAAAAAGAGATCCTGAATTTGAACGGGAGATCCGACAGACCACCCTGGATCTTCGACTCCAGCCCGAAGAGGCATTCGTCCTCAAGGTCCGATAGGAGACACTGTAGTGAAAAATTTAAATCCAAGACGGCACCTCCGAAGTTTGACTCATGAAAAAGGTTTGCTTATTTCCTCAGGTGGTGCAGCTGGACGAGTTATTAGCGGTTCGTCATTCTGTGTTTGTCATTGGAAACGCGGGGACTGGGAAGAGTCAGGTAAGACACTGGCACCACCAACACACCTACAGTAGCCCCTTCACGTCATTACACATGTGAATAGACCCATTTGATGTATTTGCGTATATTAAGTGCAAACATATTTTCCGCTGCGTAGATTTTGAGAGTTCTCAATAAAACGTATGCAAGCCAGAAGAGGAAGCCAGTATGGAACGACCTGAATCCAAAGGCAGTAGACACAGCTGAGTTGTTTGGCTTCATTCATCCTGGAACACGAGAGTGGAAAGATGGTAAGCAAGGAGAAGAACGTTAAATATACAACGGTACGTGTACGTATTCTTCAGCTGTTTTCGTTGACTCGCTTTATTCCCTGTGTAAGGTTTGCTGTCATTGCTAATGCGAGAGCAGGCAAACATCTCCCATCCAGGTCCTAAGTGGATTGTGTTGGATGGAGACATTGATCCGATGTGGATTGAATCACTCAACACAGTGATGGATGACAACAAGGTACCGCCCTTTTGTTCAGTCAGACGTGAACATACAGCACACTCTAACCAGGAACACTTTAACCCCCACCGTTCAAAAAAAAATCTGGAGCGCAAATGTAATTGCAATCATGTGGCATTTACGTATTTATAGAACATAATTACATTGCTAAGTAGTGCTTATAGTATAGTGCTTACACAGTAGTGCCTATAAAACCGTTGCATTGATTGTGTCTGTCAGGTTCTGACTTTGGCAAGTAATGAACGAGTGCCTCTAACCTCATCCATGAGACTGGTGTTTGAGATCAGTCACCTGAGGACCGCCACGCCTGCCACTGTGTCCAGGGCCGGGATTCTCTACGTCAACACACAAGACCTCGGATGGAACCCGTGAGTCACTTAAAGCGCCACCGCAGCGTTAACGCCGGTTAATGATTATGTAGTTTGTTCTATTCACGAGGCAGCCTCCTCTGTTACGTGTGTATGGATCTCCTTAAAGTGTTCACATGCCTCTACCAAAGCACCCATAAAAGGAACAGCGGCGCAACGTGAAACCGTTTTCTTTGCTTGACGTCGCGTGTCATGTAGGTATGTAGCCAGCTGGATTGACACGCGCGCACACCAGACGGAAAGGGCCCACCTTACAATCCTGTTTGACAAATACGTTCCTCGTTGCTTGGAACAGATGAGAAATTCTTTCAGAACCATCACTCCGATCCCAGAGAACTCCCTGGTGCAGGTGCTCAACCTACTTTATTGACTCATCCTTTTCTTTTTTCTAAGAAGTCATCTCGTAAAATAACAACTATTTATTTTCAGACTCTCTGTGCATTACTGGACTGTCTACTCACACCAGAAAATGCCCCGTGTGACTCTCCCCGCGAGCTCTATGAAACCTATTTCACCTTTGCCTGTATCTGGGCCTTTGGCGGGTCATTACATCAAGATCAGGTAGTACTTCTAAAAACAACTTGACGGTATCCAGTAGGGCCGCAACTACCAGTTATATGTTTTAATTGCTAGTTGTCTTTGATGGGTTTATTTTTGTTGTGTATGTCATATTGTCATAAATAATAACAAGTAGCAGGAGGCCGAGATGCCGTAAAATGTCATAAATAATGACAAGTAGCAGGAAGCCGAGATGCCGTCTTAAAGTTGCTTTTGTTTTCTTACCCAGAAAAATGAAAGTATTCCTTTAATCAAGATTGGACACAAAATGAAGAAACATAAATGTGCATTGTTTCAGTTATAAAAAGCAAATATTTGGTATTTTTATTTGATAAATGAATGAAATGATTAGTCAATTATAAAACAAAAGTCAATCAATTCATTTTGATTATAGCTTATTGATTAATCAACTAATTGTTTCAGCGGTATTATCCAGTAGTAGAATGTGGCCAAAAAATACTTCAACAAGCAGTAAAACCTTATCCTTAGCCATTTCAAAAGATAATTTGTCCATATTCACCTTATTTAATGTTAGACTATCTTGAATGCATAAACCACGTTGGCCTGCATACTTTGTATTAGTTGCATGACTACCGGGTGGCGTTCAGCCTTTGGTGGACTAAAGAAATGAGAACGGTGAAGCTGCCAGCCCCGGGGACAGTGTTTGACTACTACCTGGATCCTCAGACAAGGCGCTTCCTACTTTGGACTGACACCGTGCCACCATTTGAAATGGAACCCGATACGCCACTACAGGTAAGCCCATTTGAACAATATTTTAGAATCATTTTAGCAATGTAGCCTTTCAAACAGACCTTAAGAGACAACTTAAAAAAAAAAAGGCTGAAGTACAAGTTTACAGCAACCACCGTTTGAAAACAATAACCACAATGTAGTCGTACTAAAAATGTAACTATGCCTCGTTGGACATAATTAGCCGGGGCAAAGCCACATCATAAGGTTATGGCAAGGGTCTCTCAATGGATGATAGGTTTGCCACTGTGTCTGATTACTGTCTGCTATACCCCATGCTTGCGTGTGTGGGGGTGAAGGCATCAGCATCGAGGCTTGAGCTATCACCCACTCTCTTATTGTCTTTCTTTATGTTCCCACCACATACAGCTGCGAAGGCTGCAAAGACTCCTCCAAAGACTCGTGCTGAGCCGTAATTAGTGGTGTTTTGTTCGGAGCAAATGATGCTATTATGACAGAGTAGTTGTGGTGTACCGGGGAAGTACGAGACATTATAAATCACCGACAACTCACTGAACACACGTCTGTCAATAAATCACTCTCCGAGAACGCTATAATAACCGTTTGTGTTCCTGTGCTGTGTCCTCCCGCTGTTCCTATGATTGCAGGCTGTCCTCGTACACACGGCGGAGACCGTGCGTCTCCGATACTTCATGGACTTGTTGCTGGAGAGGGGACAGCCGCTGATGCTCGTGGGGAACACAGGGGTGGGAAAAACCGCTCTTGTAAGGAACATGTTAGACGGTCTACCAGAGGGTTACATCACCGCTAAAGTGCCTTTCAACCACTACACCTCTTCCTACATACTACAAAGTAAGGCGCAGTATGTCTATCTATCACAGCAACCTATTTTCGTAGATTACCTTGGTTTCGATTGACTGGGCTGACGGATAATGACTTTTTATCAACTCCAATCCTTGGTTTTTATCTTCAGTGGCCTTAGAGCGACTGTTAGAGAAGAGAGCAGGCAGAAGCTATTCCCCCGTTGGCAACCGTAGGCTGGTGTACTTCATAGATGACATGAACATGCCAGCTGTGGACAGCTATGGAACAGCGCAACCCCACACTCTCATACGCCAGCATCTGGATTATAAACACTGGTTAGAATGGCATAATCAAGCATATGTTTCATTGTAGAAAGGACGTGTTTTAGATTCAGGTCTTGATGTTTTGTTATATTTCCTCCATCTTAGGTACGACAGACAGAAAATGACCCTAAAGGAAGTTAACAATACTCAGTATGTAGCCTGTATGAACCCAACTGCAGGAAGCTTCCACATCAACCCCAGACTTCAGGTATTCACCATTATTTTCTGTAGTCGACTGTTGCCTATTGGCTATTATTGGCTATTGGCTGTTATTGGTTTTTATTTGTTTCATTGTGTAATCTCATTCATACAGGATGTTGTTAGTATGGGGAAAGAGCATTTCCAGCTATGTTGAATTGAGGGTAAACAAAAGAAACAAAATCTTTGGATGTCAATCGATTAAGTTCATTTCTCCTTCTCAGCTCAAACAGTGGACTGCACATACCGTAGGAAGTGAAATTAACAGTATTTCACATGATTGTGAAATGCCTCCGTGTTACTTTTTCCTAGAGACATTTCTCAGTGTTCACAGTCAACTTCCCATCGCCTGAGGTGTTGGTGTCCATCTACGGTCAGATCCTTCTGCAACACCTGAAGTTGCAGCCCTTCAGCGCCGCAGTTCAGAGGACTGCTCCATCCATCATCCAAGCTGCCATAGGCTTTCATCACAAGATGGTGCACAACTTCCTACCGACCGCCGTCCGATTCCATTACATATTTAACCTCAGGGGCCTCTCCGACGTCTTCCAGGTAAACCATGCTTCCAAACACGTTTTTTTTTTTCACTCCAGCTGTGTTGGCTGATGTGTGGTGAAGTGTGTTGTCTCGCGCGCCTACGTGCCGCAGGGCCTTCTCTTGGCTCGGCCCGAGACCGTGACGGAGAGCCTCGACCTGGTGCTGCTGTGGGTGCACGAGTCCCGCCGAGT
>OMPB01045261.1:13262-25395 GCA_900312615.1 Stylephorus chordatus | reverse complement strand
TGAGCCATGCTGTGTCTTGTCATGCTGTTATTTTTTCCCCAAAAATGGTTATTTCTGTTCATTTTGTTTGGTAAGGATTAGAAACAAGGGAAATTGGTGTAAATCAGTGGTTCTAACCTTTGGGATTTCAGTGGTCCTATTAGATCTATTAAAGGTGCTATAGATAACATTTTTATGTACACGAATCATTTAAAAAAAATAATACATCCACAGAGCTTTTAGAAAGGTGCGAAATAAATATATTGCTTTTCCCCACCAAAAACGATTGATTATGAATTTATCATTTTAAAAATGTTGTCGGGCCCGAAATGAATGTTTTGTTTATCTCTGTCTGAGGTTTGGTTCCACCTCTAACAAGGCTCGTGAGCCAATAGTATTACGACGTTGGTATCACGCGGTATCTCTGCGTCACGAGTCTCCGAGGTTGCCAGTCAGTGTGGAAAAAATGGCTGAGTTCTGTGGTAAGCGCCCGCACAAAGTAACCTAAATCTATAGATAATGCATAGCTACATGTTGCACAATGTATTCATTACTCTACCATGAAAGATTCATCACTTGACATGACTGAGTCTCACTCCACTCAAACACGAAATATGCGGGTTGTGCAACGAACTGGCAACCAATTGAGGACGCGTGTGCTTCGAGCAATGTTATCTATAGCACCTTTAAGTCATGTTTTTAAAATCCATTTAAATTAGAGGCAGGGTTTAGAGGTTACTAATATATACCATCACATTGATAATGTTGACTTATTTACTTCCGAAGCCTAATCCATTAAGATAAATATAGAAAATATAATAAAATAAAATAAAAAACAAGTAAGTGAATATTAACCGACGGTGAGGAGCCCCGGTGTGACCATGAACAACCAACTGGACGGCAAGACCAACATCACCAATGTAGCCAAATCTTGTCGATTTGCGCTCTACAACATCCGCAGGATCCGGCCCTTCCTCACAAGGGAGGCGACGCAGCTCTTGGTCCAGGCACTGGTCATCTCCCGCCTGGACTACTGCAACGCGCTGCTGGCTAGTAATTAGTAATTACTTTTAACAAACGAAACAAAACTCGATCTACTTATAACCACGTGATCAGCGTTGTCTTTGAGTAGCTTGAGGTCTTGTCTTGGAAGAACAGCTTGTTGTCTTGTCACCCCTTCTGCGTGTGACAGAAAACTGAACTGAACTGGAAGAAATGCAAAGACTTCTGCGTGTCTTTGGGTTTTAAAGGGTAAATGATGCCACTGATTTTATGACATTGAGATGGTCCTAGCCTGTTTTAGAACAATAGGCTACCCCTTTTTAGCATTAGCTGTATGTAGGTATACGGAATCCCTACACAGGTATATTCTGATAGGATGATCAGGTCCTCGGAGAATACTCTATTCTCTCATTGGTATTTCATCAATAGTTGATCAATAACCCTGCTTAGATGAGGGTATGCCAAACAACATCATATCCATGAGTTTACAGATATCACACACACACACCAAGAAACCCAACACGATTGGATTGACCTATTGGACATTGATGACCGTCACCGGAGACAATGGATGACCTGTTGGCTTCTGGGATTTCCTGACTTTAACTGGCTCATTTGTGTGTGTGTGTGTGTGTGTTTGTTTCTATGTATGTGTTTGTAAGTGTGTATTTGTAAGTTTGTGTGTGAATGTGTGTATTTATGTGGTGTCCATGGTTGTGTGTGTGTGTGTATGTGCGTGCGTTTCTATGTGTGTGTGTTTGTAAGTGTGTATTTGTAAGTTTGTGTGTGAATGTGTGTATTTATGTGGTGTCCGTGTGTGAATGTGTGTATTTATGTGGTGTGTGTGTGTGCGCGCGTGTGTGTGTGTGTGTGTGTATGTGTGTGTGCGCGTGCGTGCGTGCGTGCGTGCGTGCGTGTATGTGTGTGTGTGTGCTCCCCAGAGCCCCCGGTGGTAGACCTGGACGCCTCGGTGAAGAACGGGGTGATCCTCAAAGCCGGGGCGTCTCTCCGCCTCCCTGCGGTGGTGAAAGGACGACCTCAGCCGGAGGTGAAGTGGAGCAAAGATGACGCTGAAGCGGACAAGGAGAGGGTTGTCGTGGAGACGGAGGGGAAGAGCAGCGTCCTGCTGATTAAGAAAGCTGTGAGAGCGGACCACGGAAAATACCTGATCTCTGCTACCAACAGTAGTGGCACCAACACCGCTGAGACCAGGGTGGATGTGATGGGTCAGTGTCATGGTGATGTGTTGTCATGGTGATGTGATGGGTCAGTGTCATGGTGATGTGATGTCATGTGATGTGATGTCATGTGATGGTGATGTCATGTGATGTGATGTGATGTGATGGGTCAGTGTCATGGTGATGTGATGTCATGTGATGTGATGGGTCAGTGTCATGGTGATGTGATGTCATGTGATGTGATGTGATGTGATGGGTCAGTGTCATGGTCATGTCATGTGATGTGATGTGATGTGATGTGATGTGATGGGTCAGTGTCATGGTGATGTGATGTGATGGGTCAGTGTCATGGTGATGTGATGTGATGTGATGTGATGTAAACAGACGTACCTGGACCAGTGGTCGACCTGAAGACGGTGGTGGTCACCAAGAAGAACATCACGCTGACGTGGGCGGACCCCGTGGACAACGGAGGAAGTGACATCATCGGTTACGAGGTTCTGAGGAAGGACGCCAAGATGAAGCTGTTCCGTCAGCCCATCGAGACGGCTTCCTGTAAATGTGACGTCCAGGGTCTGCTGGTGGGGGAGGAGTACGACTTCCGCGTGGTCGCCAGGAACAAGTATGGAGACGGTGCTCCAGCGGACCTGGGCCCCATCGCGGCCGTGGACCCCAAAGGTACCCTCCGGCCCCACCACCCCAGAGTAAGGCCTGTGCGTGTGGTGCCGTTGTTCATCTCCTCTATGACCTGTATGTCTGACCTCCAGGTACGCCGTCGGCCCCAGAGAAGCTTCACTACACAGACAGGGGAAAGACCAGCATCAGCCTGGCCTGGCAGCCCCCTCGCACCGACGGAGGGAGCCCCATCATCGGGTACTACGTTGAGAAGATGAGGTCAGACGGCACCGAGTTTGACGTGGCCCACCGCGCCATCTTCAAAGAGTGCTGCGGAACCATCGAGAACCTCTCGGAGAACCAGGACTACCAGTTCCGCGTCATGGCTGTTAATGAGGTCGGGAACGGAGAGCCCTCCAAGCCAATCAGCGCAAAGATCCAGGACGATGAAAGTAGGAACAAACTGTTGTTGTCTAGCATTAATCACACTAACACGCTAACGTATGAGGCTCACCCCAACATCAACCTGTCACACGCTAACGTATGAGGCTCACCCCAACATCAACCTGTCACCAAACTACAGTTCATCATTATAACCTGTTGAAGGACATGTCTCTGACAGACAGAGGCTAGCTAGAAATGGTGGCAAGCTAACAAATGAATTGTGTTCCCAGTTCCTCCCAAGATCAGCATCATGAAGTTCTTCAAGAGAAACACCGTCACCGTGAAGAAGGGAGAAGCCGTGGACATCCCAGCGCAGGTGGTCGGCCTCCCTCTGCCAACCATCCAGTGGATGAAGGACAACGTTGTGATTGACAAGCCCGATCCCGAGAAGATGACCATCGAGACGGAGGAAGTACGGCTAAACAATTCACTGTCGAAATATTGAACTCATGATTTATGATTCCATCGAGCCGTGACTGAGACAAAGGTAGGAGCGACTGACTGCGGTGGTGTTTTCCAGGTGAACAGAACAACCTTGCAGAGTAAGATCGCCGTCCCAGAGACCGTGCGGCAGGACAAGGGCAGCTACAGTCTGCTGGCTGAGAACTGCTACGGGAAAGCCCAGCACGTCATCACCGTTGAGGTCCTGGGTAGGTTTGAACGGACCGATGACGTCGGATGCAGACATTGGTGTTCGTTAGTGTTCCTGAGCTCTTCCGGTGTCTTCTGCAGGTCGGCCGCTGCCTCCCAGGAACGTCGTGGTGTCCGACATTAAGGCCGAGTCGTGCTATCTCACATGGGACGCCCCGGAGGACAACGGAGGAAGTGACATCACTAACTATATTGTGGAGAGTAGAGACGCCAGCAAGAAGAAGTCTGACTTCGAGGTGCTGACTGTCCACGTGATTGACAGGAGACACGGGGTACGTACAGAAGACCTTACGAGTAGAACTTACAGATCTGATGAAGGTCTGATTGTGCTCAGATGCAGTAAGATGTTACCATAACGACGTTAACATAAGATGTTACCATAACGACGTTAACAAAGCTCCTGTGTGTGGTGTTTTCAGGTGTACAAGCTGTTCACCAACGGAACCTTCCAGTTCAGAATCAAGGCTCAGAACAAGTTTGGTATCAGCGACGGCTGCGACTCCGAGAAGGTTCAGCTCAAGGACCCGTTCGGGCTCCCCGGGCCTCCCCTGAACCCCAAGATCACCGCTGCCACGGCGACCACCATGACACTGACCTGGGATCCTCCCCTGGACAACGGGGGCTCCACCATCCAGGGCTACTGGCTGGAGAAGAGAGAGAGGGGGGCGGTGTACTGGGGCAAGGTGAACAGGGCTCCGGTCACCAAGCCGGCCGTTAAAGGGCTGCAGTACACGGTGTTGAGGCTGATCGAGGGAACAGAATATCAGTTCAAGGTCTCTGCCTGTAACGCCGCCGGGCTCGGACCACACAGCGAGTATACCGAGTGCCGCTTCGCTGTCGACCCCTGCGGTGAGTAGCCTCTAAAGTCACACCGCTCCACTGTACGGTGCTTATCCAGGACTAGAGCTGAACCCTGAATGTTTTCATCGATCTAATGATGGATGTAAACCCGTTCTCCAGATCCTCCCAGTGCCCCCGGCTGCCCGGAGGTCACGGACAAGACCAACAGCAGCGTCACTCTTTCCTGGACGCCGCCAGAAAAAGATGGCGGCAGCCCGGTCAAGGGTTACATCATTGAGGTCCACGAGGAGGGCTCTCCTGATTGGAGGAGGGTGAACCCGGCGGATAAGCTCCACCCCTCCACAGAGATCACAGTCCCTGACCTGAAAGAGGGAAAGAAGGTCAAGTTTAGGATCTACGCCGTCAACGCAGCAGGAAACTCTGAGCCCAGCGCCAAGATGGCCGACGTGGTGGTCCAGAACATCCTGAGTAAGACGCCAACGTTAATAAACCAAACTATCAGAACCGCTGTCTCAAACTATCGACCTATCACAGCTCTCTTCTCTTGTTAATGTTACTGTTACTAACGTTGTTACTTTGCAGCACTTCAACTGTATTCTGATGTATATTTTGCATCATATGTATATGTATCATATGTATCATCATGTATATATGATTAAACTGAGTGTTCTGATGTGTGTCCCAGTTGAGCCCATGGTCTCTCTGGAGGTCAGCGCCCACGACCTGCTCAACTGCAGAGCTGGGACCAGCATCAGGATCCCTGCCACCATCAGTGGAAGACCTGTCCCCAAGGTCACCTGGACCTTCGACGGCACCGCGGAGACGGAGAAGAAGAACGAACTCCACACCCTCCCCGTCGACTCTGAGGTGAGAGCGCCTCGTAGGCGTCGCACGTTGTAAACGAGGCCGTCTGCCCTCCTCATGGGCGAGCGGTCAAATATCTGGGTTAAAGTTTACGACCGATGATTAGGGAGCCGAGCGTGAGCGTGTTGTCATGCCTGATTCTGTATGAATCACATGTGACATGTGAGTGTGTTGTTCTACATGATAACTGTCAGTAAGCTAACATGACATGACTGTTGTTCCAGGTCCAGTCCACAGACGTTAGCTCGGTGGTGCTCAGTAAGCTAACATGACATGACTGTTGTTCCAGGTCCAGTCCACAGACGTCAGCTCGGTGGTGCTCATCCCAGACTGTAAGCTGAGCCACTCTGGACGTTATGTCATCAACGCTGAGAGTCCTGCTGGACACAAGGTGGTGAAAGTCAGAGTTGGTGTGCTCGGTAAGTTCTGGGTGTGTGTGTTCTGGGTGAGGGTGTGAAGACTAGATGTGTGTTCTGGGTGAGGGTGTGAAGACTAGATGTGTGTTCTGGGTGAGGGTCTGTGTGAAGACTAGATGTGTGTTCTGGGTGAGGGTCTGTGT
This sequence comes from Stylephorus chordatus, assembly GCA_900312615.1. NCBI lineage: Eukaryota > Metazoa > Chordata > Actinopteri > Stylephoriformes > Stylephoridae > Stylephorus > Stylephorus chordatus. The sequence continues at coordinate 19,302 of OMPB01045261.1, read as the reverse complement.
GAAGACTAGATGTGTGTTCTGGGTGAGGGTGTGTGTGAAGACTAGATGTGTGTTTTTTCCAGACCTACCTGGTGCTCCAAGGGACCTGAAGGTCAGTGATGTGACCAGAGGAACCTGCAGACTGACCTGGAAGCCTCCTGCGTGTGACGGGGGAGAGAGGGTCAAGAGTTACTTCATAGAGAGCAAGACCGTTCAGGGGAAGGCCTGGACCAAGGTAGTGGGAACCCTAACCTAACCCTGTACCCTAACCCTGTACCCTAACCTAACCCTGTACCCTAACCCTCACTACTGTACCATGATGTAACCCTAACCCTGTCCCCTAACCCACTTCCAGGTGAACCCAGCCTGTGCAGCCCAGTCCCTGGCGGTAACAGATCTGATCAACGGTCAGGAGTACCTGTTCCGTATCCGGGCGGAGAACCGCTTCGGGTTCGGGCCTTATGCCGAGACGGCTGAGGGCACCAGGGCTGGAGACGCCATCCGTATGTATACCACCACTTGTTACCGCATGCTACTACATGTTACCATGACAACAGCTCAGACAGACAAGCAGATACTGGAGCAATGATAAAAGTGCGGTTTGAAACGACTGTTCTGATTACACAGTTCCGTTCACCAAATAATGACACTCCCAGTTAAGAGGACGTGTGTCTGAACGCTAACGTGTTCCACCCTGATCCAGACCCCCCGGACCCTCCCACAAGGCTGAAGATCCAGACGGTGAAGAAGGGCACGGTGACCCTGACCTGGAAGGCCCCCAAGAACGACGGTGGCTCCCCCATCACCCACTACAGCGTGGAGCTGCTCTGCTGGGCAGCCGGCAGCGCGCAGAAGGAATCCTGGAGACGGTACGCCCGGTTACGCTCAGTCACATGAAGTTCACACGTCCCCTAACCGTCTCAAGCGTTAACCCCTTAAGAGGACGTTGTTTCGTACTGATGAGATGCTTTACCGCTAGTTTGGCTCTTCAGCTAAATACCTCTACATTGAAAACCTGCAGGTGCAACAGGCGAGACGTTGAAAGCACCACCTTTAAGGTGGAGGACCTGACGGAGGGAGACGAGTACGAGTTCAGAGTGAAGGCCTGCAACGAGGCTGGAGAAAGCCGGCCCTCTTCCACCGCAGGGCCGCTCCTGCTCCAAGACCAGACATGTAAGGAAGGGCTTTGACAACCGTGGGCTTGGGGAGGAAATGAGATGTTTCCTGAGTCTTTGTTAAATGTAAACGATGGAAGGTAGAACCACGTTCTAAAGTAGTACATGCTAACATGTTAACGCTCGATTAGCTTTGCTACAACATTACCTCTGAATGAAGAACGCAACAACACAACATTCTACTTGGATCTTTTCCAGGTGCTCCTTCCATCGAGCTGAAGGAGTTCCTGGAGGTGGAACAAGGAACTGACATCAACATCGTGGCCACCATCCGCGGCTGTCCTTTCCCCACCCTCACGTGGTACAAGGCTCCTTCTCACAAGCCAGAAGACAAGGTGGAGGTCCAGTACGATGAGCACATCAACAAGATGGTGGCTGACGACAACTGCACCCTACTGATTCAGCAGGGCACCAGACCCGACACGGGGCTGTACACCCTGGTGGCCTCCAACAGTCTTGGCAAGGCCTCGAAGGAGATGAGGCTGAACGTGCTTGGTGAGGAATTAAAGCATCATAATCATTATAATTAAACACAATCAGCCATAAAATATAAAATATACATTCTTATAAATATAGATGTGTCTGGACATGAACTGGTTCTTATGTACAGACGTTGTTGGATGAACTGGTTCTTATGTACAGACGTTGTTGGATGAACTGGTTCTTATGTACAGACGTTGTTGGATGAACTGGTTCTTATTTCCTATACTATAGGTCGCCCCGGTCCTCCATCTGCCCCCATTAAGTTTGAGGAGATTGGAGAGGAGAAGATCACGCTGTCCTGGCTGCCTCCTAAAGACGACGGAGGCTCCAAGGTGACCAACTATGTCATCTGGAAACGCGTGGCCCACAGGAACACCTGGGTCCCAGTGACCAGCGATCCCAAAGAGCGGATCTGGACCGTAGAGAACCTGCTGAAGGGGCACGAGTACGTGTTCCGCATCATGGCCCAGAACAAGTATGGGGTTGGAGATCCCCTGGACAGCGAACCTGAGGTGGCCAGGAACATCTGCAGTAAGTCCAAGGCTTCTCCTGTTGGGATATAGTCGGTAGGACACTGTGGCTGCTGTAGCTGTAGTTATGAAGAGTTGTCCGGTATGCTTACTGCTTCTGGGATGGTTTGTTTGTCCGCAGCTGTTCCCGGTCAGTGTGAGAAGCCAACTGTTTCCAACATAACCATGGAATCTATGACGGTGAGCTGGGAGGAGCCAGAAGACGACGGTGGCACGCCAATTACTGGCTACTGGTTGGAACGTAAAGAGACCACCTCCAAGCGCTGGGCGCGTGTGACCCGCGACCCGATCCGTCCCATCTTCGGAGAGTCTTTCGATGTAACTGGACTCATCGAAGGTTCCCAGTACCTATTCAGGATCACCGCAATCAACGGCGCAGGGCCCGGGCTCGCTAGCGCCCCCACTGACCCCATTATCGCCAGGGACCCCATCTGTAAGTGTTTGGACTAGACTTTAATACTAGAGCTACGTTTTAATAATCTTTAATAAAAGGTATTGAACTACGACCTCTCCCAACACGTCTCCAGCTCCGCCTGCACCACCTACTCCAAAAGTGTCTGACTGGACCAAGTCCACTGTAGACCTGGAGTGGATCCCTCCTCTGAAGGATGGAGGATCCAAGATCCTGGGCTACTGGGTTGAGTACAAGGAGGAAGGAACTGAGGCCTGGGTCAAGGTGAGGATGTTGGACAACATTAAACACTCTGGACTGAAGGTCAAACTAAGTATCTGCTAGTGTTTGATGCAGATACTGAAGGTGCATCTGCTGTTTTCAGGCCAAGGAGAAGGAGGTGAGAGGCACTAGACTTGTGATCACAGCCCTGAAGACTGGAGGATTGTACCGCTTCAGAGTGACTGCCTTCAACGCTGCTGGAAACAGCGAACCGGGCGAGGTGCCCGAGGCCCTGGAGGTGAAGGACAGAACCGGTACGTCTACCATGGAAGTCAGTTGGTCGTGTTCGTCACAGGGAGTCAGAGGAGAGATGAATCCTTCCTCAGATAATAACACTTTAGCAAACAACTGGTGAAATATTAAAATTAAGGCAAAGGCAAAAATGAAAGCATAGAAGTTCATATGAAATAATATGTCAGGGTTAGATGAATCACAACAGAGCATGGCTTATGAGTTATGAGTTAGAGTTATTTAACCCTTGTGCTTTTCACAGTGGCTCCTGAGTTGGACCTGGACGCCTCCGTGAAGGAGCGGATGGTGGTGTACGCGGGCGGGGTCATACGCATCATCGCGTACGTTTCGGGTCAGCCTGCCCCAGAGGTCACCTGGAACAGAGATGGCGCAGCGCTGCCCCTAGAGGCCACCGTGGAGACGACAGCCATCAGCTCTTCTCTGGTGATCAAACCCTGCACCAGGAGGCACCAAGGTGTCTACACCCTGACCGCCACGAACGCCGCAGGAGAGAAGAAGAGGAATATCACTGTGGAGGTTTTAGGTGAGACATTCTCAGGTTAACTGTAACGGTCTTTTAGGAGGAACGTTCGCTGTACAATTCTGTTTTGGCATGAAGTTAAAGGTTATTAGGTCTTACTGAATCATGAAGTTAAAGGTTATTAGGTCTTACTGAATCATGAAGTTAAAGGTTATTAGGTCTTACTGAATCATGAAGTTAAAGGTTATTAGGTCTTACTGAATCATGAAGTTAAATGTTATCAGGTCTTACTGAATCATTTGTAATGACTCCAGGTTGTTGTTATTGTACTAATATGTGATATGATGGCCCCTAGATGTTCCTGGGCCCGTGGGGATCCCCTTCACTGCTGTCAACCTGACTATCGACTCCTGCAAGCTCAACTGGTTCTTCCCTGAAGACGATGGTGGCTCTGCCATCACCAACTACGTGATAGAGAAGCGCGAGGCGGAGCGTAAGGCCTGGACCGCCGTGTCCTTCACCCTGAACAGACACAGTGCCGTTGCCCACGGCCTGGTGCAGGGGAAGTCTTACTTCTTCAGAGTAGCACCAGAAAACGCCATCGGTGTCGGACCCTTCATACAAACAGCTTGTGAACTCATCATCAAGGAGCCTATGAGTGAGTTTATACCATAACATTACATAACATTACCACACTGTAGTCTACCATAACATTACCACACTGCTCCTGTAGTCTACCATAACATGACCACACTCTACTGCTAGTTTGTAATGAAGGGAGAATCCATCATTCAGGAATAAACGTGTCTGTTTGTTCTCCTGCAGCCATTCCCGACCGTCCTGAAGACCTAGAGGTCACTGCTATCACAAAGGACTACATCAGCCTCACCTGGAAGCCGCCCAAGTCCGACGGTGGCTCTGAGGTCACCATGTACATGCTGGAGGCTCGAATGATCGGAAAGGACAAGTTTACCAGACTCACCAAGGAGAAGCTGATGGAGAGGAGGTTCACCTACGATGGTCTGAGAGAGGGAGACACCTATGAGTTTAGAGCCATCGCTGTAAATGAGGTTGGAGCTGGCAAGCCCTCCTACTGTACCAAACCAATTACCTGCAAAAATGAGCTGGGTGAGGACTTGACTCCTGTCACTAGCGTTTACGTCATGTTTATCAAGTTTGTTGTCTATTGGGGCGGCTGTGGCTCAGGGGGTAAGTGGGTCATCCGCTTATCGGAAGGTCGGTGGTTCGATCCCCGGCTCCTCCTGTCTGCATGTCCAAGTGTCCTTGGGCAAGATACTGAACCCTAAATGTCTCCTGATGAGCAGATGGCACCTTGCATGGTAGCCTTGGTAACCATCAGTGTGTGAATGGGTGAATGTTGGCATGAACTGTGAAGAGCTTTGAGTACTCGTAGAGTAGAAAAGCTCTTTATAAATGCAGATCATTTACCATTTATTGAAGAAGCAAAGATCAGCTGTTCTGCTGTCAGACTCCTTGTGATGACGCTGCTGATGTGATTCTTACTTCTACATGTTTCAGAGCCTCCTACCATAGAGCTGGACTTCCGTGACAAGATCATCATCCGTATTGGAGAGAGCTGTCTGCTCCAGGGTCGCTACACCGGCAAACCCTCTCCTTCCATCATGTGGTACCGAGACGACCAGGAGCTGAAGGCTGACCAGCACATCATGTTCAAGCACACGCTGAGCACCATGGATCTGGGCCTGATGAAGGCCAGGCGTGACCACAGCGGCAGATACGTGGTGGTGGTGGAGAACAGCACGGGCTCCCGGAGAGGAGTCTGCAACATCACTGTTGTTGGTACGCATCAGAAGTTATTATCACCCTATCATTAATGATCACACCCCCCTGGTCCTTATGCTATACATTGATTGGATATCATTTAGTTAACAATAAGTATTAGTTAAGGATAAGTATTAGCTAAGAAGCTAACTTAAGTATTAGCTAAGAAGCTAACTTAAGTAAGAAGCTAACCTCAATTCCTGTTGATTTCCAGACCGGCCTTCTCCTCCTGTGGGGCCGGTGGTCTTTGAGGAGGTCCACAGAGAGTTCATGGTGATCTCCTGGAAGCCTCCTCTGGATAACGGAGGTACCGACATCTCCAACTACATCATCGAGCAGAGGGACACCAACAAGGACGCGTGGATCACGGTCACATCAGCCTCTTCTAAGACCATCTGCAAGGTGGGTCCAAATGACGGGTCCATCCTCTGGAGCGGTGTTGATGTGGTCCTCAGGTGGTCTGGAGCGGGGTTGATGTGGTCCTCAGGTGGTCTGAGTGGTTCTCCTTCTGGAGCGGTGTTGATGTGGTCCTCAGGTGGTCTGAGTGGTTCTCCTTCCGTTTGTCTTGTAGATCCCCAAGCTGACGGAGGGCAGGGAGTACGTGATGCGTATCTCTGCTGAGAACACGTACGGCATCAGCGACCCGCTGGAGTCGGAGGAGATGAGAGCCAAGGACCTCTTCAGT
>OMPB01045027.1:0-11239 GCA_900312615.1 Stylephorus chordatus | reverse complement strand
CCAGAAAAAAAAAATATATATACATATATATTTTTAAAATCTGTATCGAAAACGTACTGAACCGTGGCACCACTGTTTTGTATTGAACCAAACTGAATTTATGAGCCGTTACACCCCTAGTTACTAGGGCTTGTGAGCCGTTACACCCCTAGTTACTAGGGCTTGTGAGCCGTTACACCCCTAGTTACTAGGGCTTATGAGCCGTTACACCCCTAGTTACTAGGGCTTGTGAGCCGTTACACCCCTAGTTACTAGGGCTTATGAGCCGTTACACCCCTAGTTACTAGGGCTTGTGAGCCGTTACACCCCTAGTTACTAGGGCTTGTGGATCCTTGTAGTACACTGGACCAGTGAAACCGTGGCCTGGAGAATTGAACAAATATCAGGCCATCACTCATAAATATTGTGTTCCTGTTTAAAATGGTGCTGTTCCATGAACCCTATTTGTATAATAATTGGTTTTGCAATAAGAGCTTTAACTGAAAGTTGTGGTGAGTGGGAGGGTTCCATCTTACCTTTATTATTGCAGGAACTGTTGTTGAAACTAGCCTGGCCATGTGTCTTGAGATGGCTGGTTATGTAGGCGGCACTTAGCATCTTGCCACAGATATTGCAGGTGACTTTGCCCTCATGTCTTATCATGTGTGAGCGCAGACGGTCTTTGGTGGCAAACGCTGAGGTGCATGCCTTTAAATTTATTGAAAACAGAATCAGTCAATACTTCAGCTGTTCTAGTTAAACAACTATGCTTAAAAAAGGCAAGGTAAAATAATACAATGAAACAGGTACATCAGGTGGCATAACACACAATTACAAGCAGGGGAAATGTCTTACAGCCGTCTTGTGCATGTGTTGTTGTTGAACAGGGAAGGCCAATTTTGGAACTAAAAAATAAATGCTTGAGCAGTTGATTCTGAAGTTTAAGCAGAATGGTGCTGTGCAATTAATTTCACTTCTTGCAAGAGTTAAATTCAAAAGCAAATTTATGATATATTTTTTTAATATACTATCATTATAATAATTTGTAAATAACCCAATGTTTACACTACATGTCACTTTTTCTGTATGTGTCCATGCCTGTACATTTATATGATTTAAAGTCTATATTAAAATGGAAGATAATGAGTGGCTAAAACAATTGAGGAATAAACAGTTGACTACAAAGGGGGAGACTTTGGTGAACAGGACTGGGAATGATGCACACAGGATGTTTTTGGCGGTAATTAACTAATGGCAGTCAACATCAATCCAGGATAGAAAACAAAATGCAATATATGAACATAAGTTAGGCCTATATAAATTAGGGATGGGTGTTTTGGCTTTTTTTTTTTTGTACACCTTTACACTTATAATGTTGCCGTGTATCCGCGGTTAACCGTAACATGACGTCATAGCTGAAATGGTCCAATAGTCCATGCAAATCCTCTAATATAAGGACTCAACGTATGTCTGTATATCAATCTCAATTGGTCTATTAACTGGTTAAATAAATAAATAAGCTCTATGCAGCCCCAATAATATATCGGCAGTTTATTCAAATAACGGCATGTCAGAGAAGCGTGTGTCCCCGCGTCTTGGATGTGTTTTTTTCCTCGCCAAGCAATCGGCCCGTTCTAAACAGGCATGATTTGACGTGATGTTGACGTGATTTCCGAACTAGATATATTTAAATGCTTTAAATATTATATATAGTATGAGGAACAATTATACATGACATACAGCGGTAACAGAGAGAGAGCTGGAGACGGAGATTTATGGTTATCGGCAAAAACGGCCGTGCACTTTTACTCCCCCAATCACAAACCGCAATAAACAGACGGACATCTCCGTAACATAATGAATGCAAAACCCTGTGGTGATGCGCGTGTATGCGCACCAGCATTACAATAAATATATATACACTTTAATTATTTTAAATTTTTGGTTAATCCGTCCTAAACGGATAGTGATTAAAGGTGCCGTCTCCGGCAGCTGCCTCTTCAGCAGCACTTTTTTTGAATCCACCAACGGTCTAAGCAACGCCCCCTCCCCAATCAGAGATGGCCCCGAAACCGAAACCAAACTCAATGTACACATTGCGTTTGCAGTTTGACTGACAGATAGGTCGTCCAATCAAAGTTGAAGGGCTCACATTGGATTGGTTGTCCCGTTTTGGCCCCTGCTCCTCACACAGATGCTCAAATTACATCATTGATGTGTCAAATATCTTATGTCACTGATTACTGTCGAATACTTTCAGATATACACAGAATTTAAAAAATTTGCCATAAATGAACCGGCGGAGACAGCACCTTTAATTTTCGTGTACACGGTTAAACGTGTACACGCGCCCATCCCTAATATAAATACTATTGTGTTTAACCACACGAGTTTTGTCCGTACTGTTAAACTGTCCTGGAACAAAACCCATACCCATACCCAAATCCTAAATAAACTAATGACATAAACCATTTATTTAATTAAATTTGTTTATTACTTTATTTCCAAGTGTATCCTACCCGTTTTGCACGTCAAACGAGAAACCAACCAGAGACAGAATGTTTTCTGCATTTTAATCTAAAAACTAGGCACGCCTAGCTAAGCTGGGTCGCACATGCGTTTTAACAATGGGTCAGTGAGTGAGTGAGTAAAGGAAAATCACTATTCTAGGCTGGGTCGCAGCTCAGCAATAAATGCTTCATATCCAACCCACTTTTCTTTGTTCATGGCTCTGCAGTACTGTTTGACGTTGATAAAAACATTTAACATCTGCCAAGTAGAATCTATGGCGAGACTGTAGCCTAACGTACCCAGAGATTTTAGCGTACACTTGTTATTGCGGGTCGCCGCAATCCAATTCCGGCTAGATTTCGGCTTCGGCCCATCTATCGTATGACGTCTGTTGTCGTATGATTTCTCTTTCTTTTGTTCTTCTGGTGTGTTTGCAGCTACAGAGTTTTAATATCAGTTTAAATACTGCGAGTACTCGACCAATCAGAAATGGTCAGCGCTGTAAGGCTTTTACACTGTACTTTGGAAAGTACCATTCTAAATCTACCCTGAGGCCTTCAGAATTTTGAGTGAATCACTTCTGCTGTCCTTCAGCAAATCAGATAATGCCTCAGTTTTGCTTCTGCCTGCCTATGAGCAGAAACTCAAGCAAGACAGACAGATAACGCGGACCATCCAGTGCTGTTCCAACCAATCAGACTCGGCTGTATTGGTGCTTTTCCATTGTGCTGGCCTGGTTTGGTTTGACTCGGCATGTCGGCCCAGCGTGCCCGGGATTTGCGTTTCCATACACACAGGGTCTCCCACTTGATGACGCTCCTGTCTTGAGTCGATGGCGTTTAAAAACCGCTCTGTTCACTTGTGCACTGGTTGTTGGCAGTTGGATTTATGGAAGGCCAGCAGCACAAATAACATCTTAGGATTTATGTGTCGACACTTGTGACGACAAAAAAATACATTTTTATGTCTTCTTAACACGTATAAAGCTATCACAGCCAACAGGTTGTTCCATTCCTTCTAATATGGGTGTTAGAAAGGAAGTCTCTCTTGTTGATATGGATATTGTACGATGAGATTTAATTTTCATAAATGTTGAAATTAGGACATTTTATCTTTAGTGAGGGAAGAATGTAAGATGACTTATTTTTGTGAAGAATTGTTTTGAAGATTGTATTTTGGTATTGGTTGGAGGGTTTACATGATTTGAGTAATGGTTCATGATTTGATAAATACATTCTTTATATTTTTTGGGTATGTGTTTCGGATAGTTTAGATTGGGCGGCGTGATACGATGCAGTGTAGTGATTAATCAAGTTTGTTGTAGAAGTTTTTCTGACTGTTTTTTGAACAGCTAATAAAAAGTATGTTCCAAGGATGAAGCTGTCCCCGTGCTGTTACTTACCCAAGACCCAAAATAAATCACAACTTTCCGTGTGTCTACCTGTGCCGAAATGAGTGGCAATGGCTTTGTGGAAGCTGGCAACAACGTTAGAGTACCGCAGCATCGGCCACCTGTTCGGAGTGGGCTTAAAGCTGGGGTAGGCAAGTTTTGGGTGCGAACAGAATCTGGGCGTAAGAATAAAGATTTTTAATGTCTACAGTGGCAAAAAATACACCCCCTCCGCTTCGATTCGACGTTGCTGTGCCCAGTCTGCCTCTCGGGGACGCGCACCACCATTTTGATAGGCAGGTAACCCCGCCTCCTGGCTGAGAGCTGCCCTGCCCCCAGTGAAAAACTGAAGTCCCTGAAAATCTGTCTTGGGACAGTCACAGATATGGGAATTCTTCTAGTTGGTTTATTGCTAGCTGTCGAAATGTGAAGAGAATTTCACCAAATATTACCAAAAATAACTTGCCTATCCAGCTTTAACAACAGTGTGGCGATGTTTGACTGAATTATGTGAATGAATCGATCATCACTAAATTTGTGGGATTTCCGGGATTTTACCTAGCGAAAATGGCTGAGATGGTGCAGTATTTCGAGCAGAGGTTGGGGGGCGGGGGTACCACATTGCATCGGAGCTATTGATGGGTCACACATGAATTACGTGTGGCACCAGCCAAGTTGTGCTGCACGGTCTTCTCGCTCCAAACAAGCATGGCTTGTGTTTCACCCGCAGACCAAACGCTTGACATTCATTTATTTCTTTGCTGAATGAAACTGTTTACATTTGCTTATTTATATAAGCAAATGTAAACAGTTGAATGGCTGAATCTTCCCTGAATGATGACTAACGCCGCGTTTCCACAGGCCAAGTCCGTATGTCCGTAATTCCGTAAGATTTACGCACTATGCCCCCACGTGATTAACGCAAGCTCTCGGCTGCTCTTCCAAACAGACTCCCGAGGCAGCCGAGTAGCCACTTCGAATTGTCATATAGCAAATTACAAACAAGCAGAATTTTGATAAATTGACTGCATATATGGACTCTACGTGGTTACTTTCTCACCTGAAAAAATATTAAAACTTAACAAAGTGACATACTGTCTGAGAGCCATAATTAAACCAGCTTTGAGATCGCTTCAAAATCCTCCCTAGCCTGCTGGCTGGTGCGAAATGCATTCTGGGAGGCCACCGCATACGTTTCTCCGAAAGAAGTTCAATTTTTTCAACGTACATACGGATGATTACGGACCGAAAAAAAACGGAAGGAGGAGTTTCGCAAACAAAACGGAGATCCCGGAGATTCCCATAGGAATGAATGGACTTCGGACCGCATACGGACATCGGACACATGCCTATGGAAACGAGGCGTAAGCCAATCTGATGTTACAGCAGCCTGCTTGGAGGCATGTCGGCGCACTTTGGCCCTACTCCGGAGAAGGTCCATCCTGGGCAAGGCTCGGCACAACTCAGCGTGTTTAAACTGGTAATGGAAAAGCAAATGGTGTGGCTTGGTTTGACACGGTGCGGCCAAAAGTGCCAATGGAAAAGGGCCATAAGTCACCACTTTAGCTCTATGGAGTGCTATGTGTGCACCATTGACACATCCACGGACGCAGTCATTGTAGCGGCAAATGCATTGATGACGTTGTACCGAGGTCCGAGGATGACTGTACAGACATTCTCAAATCAGAAGCCCTGCGTTAACAGGGAAGTCTGTGCCAAACTTAGAGCACGGACTGATGAGTATGAGTCGGGCGATTTGGACAAATACAGGAAATCCTGGTACAAGCTCCGGAGAGCCATTAGCAGTGGCAAGAAACAATACAGGGACAAATTGGAGTCTGACTTCCAGGAATCCAACAACAGGAACATGTGGACCAAGAAATATCATGCACTACAAAAAGAAAAACAATGCTGAGGTAACATTTTCATCTTCCCAGATGATCTAAACACATTTTATGCATGCTTTGATAACTTCTCCCAGGCTTAAGAGGTACAAAATGCCCATGACCCCTGTCCACTAATAATAGTGGACAGATATGACAGATGTTTTTTCATAATTTCTACCTAGCTATATCTAGCTAGCGAGCCGGCATTTTGGAGTGACGTCAATGCCTAAATTATGGGGTTAGATAAATGGTTGTCTGAGATAATCCAAGGACATACACAACTGTAATATTCTTGACGTGTAGCCCGAGAGATACTAAATAAAGAAAACAACCACTCACGGAGTTCAGTGTCTTTACTGCTGCACGTTACAATACACACTGACTTGCATGGTGGAAAATAAGTATGCTGTTATTTTTACTGTCCACTAGGTGGAGCATGACACATTACAATGATACACAGACATCATTGCTATGCTGTAACCTTGTATATTACGTCACTCTTTTTTTTAAATGGTTATGTGTATGTGTAACACTTACACATTTAATCTTAAAATCAACTTTGAACTGAACGTCACTGTGTGCCTCTTAACAGTCTACATTAGTTTTACAGGTTTAACTCTTTAACAATAAAACATAGTCTGCATACATAGTGTGTTACATAACTTAGCAGAAAATCTTTTGCAGTTTATTTATTTATTTATTTTTATTTTAACAGTCCAAACTAACCTTGAACATTCTTACAACAGTCCTTCGTTAACCTGCACCTGTACTCTTAGTTATAATCACACAGGTATGATGGAGGTTGCCTGTTATGTCTGGCGGGATACCTCGGCGGAAGTGTAGCTGGGTTTGCCTCATCGCTGTCATTCAAATGTAAGTCCATCAGAGGATTTGGGATGTCTTGGTCAACCTTCTTGAAGAATGAACTGTTCCTGGTGACGGTGTATCCATTCTTTCCAGCTGTCACCATGGAGCCTTTGACATCGATGACTGTGAGTGGCTCCGTGTTGTAACGTGTAGTGAACTTGTTCTGTTTTGGTTGACGACATAGGACAGTGTCATCTGGCTTGATGTCAGAAGGTGTAGCATGTCGCCTAACATCAGAACAAATCTTAATCTTTGCCTCGCTGTCTTTCCTGCGTATTTCTCCATCAGCAGGGATAACGTTTAAATTTGCTGAGGCTATCTTGGTATTCATCTTTCGTTGGAAGATCAGCTCGGCAGGTGAGGTACCTATGGTTGTGTGAGGTGTGGATCTGTACCCACGGAGGAACACGTTCAGCTGTTGTTTCCATGGCATCCCTTGCATCTGTGCAATTCGGATGGCTTTTCCAAGGGTGCGCATGGATCTCTCTGCTGTGGCATTTGCCTGTGGCCATAGAGGCGTTATCTTCCTGTGGTGGAATCCCAAGTAGCTGGCAAACTGGGAGAACTGCTTGCTGTTGAATGGAGGCCCATTGTCAGTCTTAACAACTTGTGGGATTCCAAACATGGAGACTTTATCCATGATTGGTACGACTATTTGCTGAGGTAGAGTGGATAACCTCAACAGCTGGGTAGCGTGTGTATTCGTCGACAATGACTAGCAGATATTCTCCGGATGGGAGGGGGCCATAAAAGTCTGCACCAACACTGTACCAACTCAGTGGCCTTGTGGTTAGAGTGTCCGCCCTGAGATTGGGAGGTTGGGGGTTCGATCCCCGACCGAGTCATACCAAAGACTTAAAAAATGGTACCTAACGCCTCCCTGCTTGGCACTCAGCATCAAGGGTTGGATTGGGGGATGTGTGAATGTACTACTACTACTGTAAAGCGCTTTGGACAAAAAGCGCCATATAAATGCCCATTTATTTACCATGGTGCTTCGGGTAGCTCAGACATCTTGAGTGGTTCAGTCTGAGTGACTGGAGTGTTAGCCTGACATGCAAGACAGTTTTTGATGAGAGCCTCAGTCTGCTGGTCTATATTAGGGAACCATACCTTTTCTCTGAGTAGGGCTTTGGTCTTGGCAATACCCTGATGGCTTTCATGGGTATGCTGCAATGCCCTCTGCTGTAGAGCTATAGGTATGACTACCTGTGGACACTGAGTTTGCCACTGATGAATTTATATTGTTTCAGTGTGGCGGCACCTGGCATGCTGTCTGTGATGGAGTGCCATGTGTTATTTCTGATGTGCGCACTGACCTGCTGCAGGATGGTGTCTTTTGAGGTCTCTGCTTTTATCTCTTGCAGTGTCATCGCCTTCGGCGTTGCTTGCAGCGCTACGAAGTTGACGTATTCTTCTGCAATCTTGGATGCTCTTGTGCTGCCCAACATCTGTGCTGAAATGGGGTGTCTGGACATATAGTCTGCTGGATTATCAGCTCCTTTTCTATATTCGACTCTTAAGTTGTATGGCTGGAGTCTGAGTCCCCATCTCTCGATTCGAGCAGGTGGCTTTGACCTTGGGTTGTTCCATATCATCTCCAGCGGCTTGTGGTCCGTTACCATGGTGAACTTCATGTTCTGTCTGTGAGTACCTCTGCTCTACATCACTGAGTGTGTAGAGCGTATGCATATGCTATGATGCGCCCAGGCCTACTGGACTCCCGTCGACGATGAGTTCGGTCTCTTTCTTCGGATTGAAGTATGACATGGTGGTATCGCTCGTCAGGCTGTCTTTGAGAGCGTCATCATGTGCTTCCTGCGAGACGCCGTATATTATGTCATCACTGAGGTTTTTCACGCCAGGTATGCCTTGCAGTGTTTGACGTATGGCGTATCAGCAGCGGATGATATGCCAAAGTTCAGGCGCTTGTACCGTCTCAGCCCGAAATGAGTGGTGAATGTGGTGATGTAACGGCTTTCCGGATGGAGTTCAAGCTGGTGGTAGCCTGTTGTGAGGTCCAGCTTTGAGAAAACCTTCGCACCGTTGAGCTCATGGATCACGTCATCCATTGTAGGCGTGATGTGACGTTCACGTTGGATTGCTGTATTTGCTTGACGCATGTCGACACATATTCTGACTTTGTCCGGGTCTTTGGGTTTCGGTGGCGTCACAATTGAGAATACCCAGGGTGTTGGTCCAGTTACCATCTCAATAATGTCGTCGTCTTATTCCCCATTGGCGTACTCCTGGCTAGAAGACATTCAGCTACCAGCTCAACCAGCCGATAAAAAGACTCAAGACGACCAAACCCATTGGAATAGTACATTTTACATGCTGCACTCGTCGAACAGAAATGAGCCCAATATTTGGGTCCCAACATGAGCTCCCCAACAACCTCAGCGTGAACCAGTGGAGTTTACTGGAGAAAATGATAACTGTACTGGCTGCCTTTGAAGAGTTAACTCGACAGATGAGCTCTTCGGATGCATCATCGTCAGATGTGATTCTCGCTGTCACCGTTCTTCAGAGATTGCTGGCCAAAGAAACGGATGAGGACCGTGGAATCAGAACAATCGGGCCTTTTCCACTGTCACATTTGGCCGCGCCGCGCCGATTTGCTTTTCCATTATCAATTTAAACGCGCCGAGCTGAGCTGTACCATGCTCAGCTCAGCTGAGCATGGCATAGCCCCACTCCGGAGAGGGTCCATGGCACAGCATGGACCCTCTCCGGAGTGGGGCCAAGGCACGCCGACACGCCTCAAGCGGGCTGCTGTGATGTGATTCGTTATCATTCAGCGTCTGCTAAGAGGCATTATTCAGGGACAATTCAGCCTCATTTATACACGTGAATGTAAACAGTTTAATTCAGCGAAGAAATAAAAGAACGAGGGACGATTCAGCCTCATTTATACACTCGAATGTAAACAGTTTAATTCAGCAAAGGAATAAAAGAAAAGAGAATGTCAATCACTTGGTCTGTGAATGAAAAATACAAGACCTGCTTGTTGTTTGTAGCGAGAAGACCTTGGCTGTCGCCACATGGAAAGATGTGAATTATTTTGGGTCATGGGTAACAGACAGCAGGGGAACAGCTTCATCCTTGGAACATACTTTTTATTAGCCGTTCAACAGTCCGACCCCCAAAAACCCGACAACATACTTGATTCATCACTTCACTGTGCATCCATTGTATCACTCCGCCCAATCTATCTGAAACACATACGTACAAATATATGTATTTATCAAATCATGAACCGTTACTCAAATCATGTAAAACATCCAACCAATACCAAAATAAAATAATCTTCAAAACAATTATTCGCAAAAATAAATCTCAGCTTCCATTATTCCCTCTCTTCAGATAAAATGTCTAAAATGCGGTGTTTTTAAACGCCATCTCATCGTACACTACAAACATTTACGTTTCGACATGTTGATTTCTGACGTGTTAACATGTTGATATTTATACAAGGCTTTATTTATACAAGGTTTGATTTATAGACGATTAGAATATAGATTGATTTATGGCAACTGAACCCTAGCACCTGTGCCCCAGCCACTGCGGCCCAGCGACTGAGCCCAGGCAGCTGATTGAGTAGCCATGACCGAGCCGCCCTAGCGATTGAGCAGCCCTCCATGAATTGGGCCTGATGCCTGTGTAACCGGACCCACCATCCACTCCCCGTCACGGCACCTGCTCCATGGGCTGCCGATCGTGCTCTAGACTGAGGCCTGCCCGGTCCAGCACGGCCCGCCCTCTCCTGGGCCCAGATGGCTGCGTCTTGTCGGTCCACCCGGTCTGAACAGCCTCCCGCTGCCTCTGGGCCGCCATGTTCCGCAGCACCTCGGCCCACGCAGACTCCCTCTGCCCTATCGACACCCCTGACAGGACGCCAACATTGAATCCTGTCTGGTCCACCATGCTGTCGTCACATGCAGGGATGAAATCAAGTCCCTGTTCAGGCGCCAGTGTGATGAGGCAGACAACAGAGGAATGGTTTCAAACCAGTTCTCAACTGTATTTATTAAGAGATGACACACACAAACACGCCCTGCGCTAAAAACTTTTAAATAAATAACAGAAAAATGTCTGTTCGCAATCGCCATTGCGATCGCTTCCATACGGCGTCCTTCTCGGCTCGCCATCTCATGGTTCTGTGGGCCTTTTTCAATATGCCAACTTGTCTGGACTTGTGTCCTTGTGAACTTGTGAAACGTCATCAGTCAGAGGCCAAGTACTGTTCCATTGTCAAGTTCGCATCAGTCAACTTGAGTCCAAATGCCCGGATGTTGTTCTCGATCCGCCCATTTTACCGAGGATGCATCGTTTGTGACTTGTGTAGACTTCAGACAGCCAAGTACCCAGAATGCATTTCGCTTCAACCAATAGGATAGAGCGGGGATTTTGAAGCTTGGAAAAGCTGTTTTAATTTTGCCTCTCATGACTGTTTTATGTCACTTTGTTAAAGCAAAAGTTCGGAATTTTTGATGTTAAGCTTCATTTTCGACTTACCCGTGATGATTCTGATAGTTTGAGACATTTTTCAGCTCCGTGCACCCAGTCACGCGCGTGGGCAGGTGGGTTTAGCCTAATGCTAGCG
>OMPB01044765.1:0-10624 GCA_900312615.1 Stylephorus chordatus | reverse complement strand
CAATGGAACTGTACTATTGTGATAAATGTAATCCAAAAATAAGAACAATTTCAGCATTTTTCTTTTTTAATTTATTCAAATGTATCATTTGACCTTTAATTTGTGTAAGAAAACTAACATCCTTAGTTACGAAAAGAATATTGAGACTTCTCCCCAAACATCTTTTATCTGTACAGACACTAGTTTGTATCCATACAAAAATTACATCAATACTTTTATAAGACAAAGCCATTACATTGTAGAACAGTTATCAACTTGTAAATCACATGTAAGTAAAAGAAAACCATGGAATCCACTCTTCACAAAACATATACAGCAATTTACACCTTAGCAGTCAACAAAATTGACCACAAAATATTGACATTTTTTACATCATTCAAAGCTAATATATATTCAAATTGTGATCCCTTTCATTTTACAAGATATCTATCAACATCTTACACCATGCGTATTGAGTATAGTATTTTCTACACATTTGCCCCATTTTGAAAAGTATATACATCCAATGTATCCTTACATTTGTTTTAAGGTTTGAAATCCAATGTTAAAGAGTTAACACCAACAAAGAAATTTATTCTAATAATGCAAATCAATTATACAAATACTGATCTCAAGGGGGAAAAAAAAGGAAAATTAGCAAAAAAAAAAAAAAAAAAAGAATTAAGGCAAGACATGGAATTTGTTTAGTTACACAAACATACATGGTAAAGTATGCATAATGCAATGGCCCAAATTACTGAGAGGGTCCAGCATGAGTCTGTTGATGTTCCTCTAGGAGATGAAGAAAAGCAAACGCTTTGTCACATTCTGTGCATTCATACACAACCTGCCCAACATGGCTTTCCTGGTGCTGCTTAAGCTGAGACAACAGGGTAAATGATTTATAGCACATATCACAGCGGTGATGTCCAACATCTTGTTCGGTGTGCATTTTCATATGCAAAGCCATATCATGCACTGTGTCAAACATATTGGGGCATTGAAAACAACTTAGCTGCTTTTTTTTCTTCTTAACAGGGGTTTTGTGTTTAATGTCTCTGTTTACAATATGCAGTCGCTCATGTTGGATAAGATCTCGTCTTTGCTTGAAGGTTCTTCCACAAAGTTCACATTTTAATAGTTCTTTAGGATGTTTTTTATTCTGATGCTCCAATAAGCAGCTTTTGGAGGAAAATTGCTTTGAGCAAGTAAAGCAATTATACAAGTCCTCTCCAGTGACATCAACCTCTTCCTCCTCCTCCTCCCCTACTGTTTGACAAGAGATAGGGGGCTTTTTGGTTGATGTACTTGCACATTCACTCTTCATTAATGAATGTGGACAGTTGTGCTGGCGAAAAGCATCGCTTCCTAAGAAGTTTCGGCCACAGCCTGCACATTCAAACTGTGTTGCTGAAGTATGAGGAGTAATTTTTTCATTACTAAATGGGGGATTTGTAACTGTCTCAGACATATTCTTTTCCACATCTTCTTCTTTTAAGTTGGATCCAGAATCCCTGAGATGCCTCTTTACATGAGCAAGGTATGTTTGATGATTAGAAAAACTGATGTGGCATTTATCACACTGATATTCATAGCACAGTGACAGGTGGTTGGTAGCCTTGTGCTTTTTGAGGTGAGAGTCATGCAGGAAGTATTTATCACAGTCTGAACATGAGAATGGTCGCTCTTTGGCTGCTATGCATCCATGCTCTGAAAGTTCTTCTGGGTCTTTGTAACAACGCTGGCAAACCCCACAGCGGTATTTCAGTTGACTAGGTAATGCCGATGTTGGCTGAATCTCTGCCTCTTCATTTTCTAAAGTGAAAATTGGGAGATCTCCAGCAGCAGCAGAGTGTGTTCTTCGGTGCTCAGCACGACTACTCTTGCAAGAAAATGTGCGATTGCATATGTCACATGGGAAATTATCTTCCCTATGAGTGGCCATATGTTCCGCCAACTGCGAGTGCCCTGTGAAACTGAGGTCACATTTTGAACAGCGATATGGACGACTCTTTCCATGAGTGTGCTTGTGATTGCGCAATGCAAAGAGAGACACAAAGCCTCTATGGCATGTTTGACACTGAAACTCAGACTTGTGCGATCGTTGATGCTGTAGCAGCTGGGATGCCTGGAAGAAACATTTGCCACATTCTGCACATTCATGTGGCTTTTCACCCAGGTGACATCGTTGGTGATCCTCAAGGCTTTCTGATGTAAGAAATGTCTTGCCACAGACATGACAGGGGAAGTAGGGTGCTGCATCCGAGTCACTATTGTCACTGATGTCATCTGCACTT
This sequence comes from Stylephorus chordatus, assembly GCA_900312615.1. Taxonomy (NCBI): domain Eukaryota; kingdom Metazoa; phylum Chordata; class Actinopteri; order Stylephoriformes; family Stylephoridae; genus Stylephorus; species Stylephorus chordatus. The sequence continues at coordinate 8,348 of OMPB01044765.1, read as the reverse complement.
TCACTGCCTTCATCAGTTTTGTCATCTTTGTCACTGTCACCTGAAGCACTGACCTCAATGCTTCCATAGTCAATAGTTCCTTCTTCATTTTCAGAGCAATCAAGGTATTTATCCAACTGCATAATTCGATGTGTCATTTTATAGTGTCGCATTAGGGACTTTTTAATAGTATAGCTTTTGTTACATAATTTACAAGAGTGAAGATCATTTGGATGCTGCTCAATGTAGTGATTACGTAGTAATGTATTTGTCCCACATTTTTGTGAACAAACTTTGCAAACAAATTGGGCTTTGTTGTGGTGGCATTTTTTGTGTATGAACAGCTCTTTTGAGGAGGAGAAACTTTTGGAACAGTCAGAGCAAACGTATGTCTTACTAATGCCATGAACTTTCATATGCTTATCAAGATTTCCTTGGGTATTGCAAACCTTTCCACACTCTGAACATCTGTTGCGTTTTTTCTCTTGTTCAACTCTTCCATGGTCTTCTAGATGACTAATGAGCATTAAACCATCAGTAAAACTCTGGTCACATTCTGAACACTGGTAGTGCACAGCTTTCTTTTCTATAGCTGAGCTGCTTTCATAGTTTCGATCCAAATTTTCTTGTGGTGCATCTTCTGAGTCAACTTTGCAGGAGAACTTGGTCTGTAAAACCCCTGTGCCTCTATGTGTCGCTTTGGAACTTTCTTTGAATACTAGAACCGAGTCATTTTGAACTGAATCAATTGGCGTGTTGTCTTTGATAGAGGATTCAGCATTATTCTTGGCAAAAATGTCAATTGTTTTGCATTTCCTTAAATGGTTGCGTAGTTGATTTTTATTCCAGAAACCTTTCTTGCATCTTTTACAGGGAAATGGAGCTGGTTTTAAATGTATGCGAGCATGGCCACCTAGTCCAGACTTGCTCTTAAAGCGCAGGTTGCAAAATGAACAGGAGAAAGGTTTCTCTTCAGTATTATCCAAACTAGTACTATTGTCAAACAATAGGATGCCATCACCATTTAATTGTTCATCTTCTGTAGCATCCAAAGGCTCCTCCTTGATACTCACAATGTTTGACAGATGCTGTTGTAGTGAAGTTGTTGGAATTGGTGTAGTCAAAACTGTATCCTGCTTGTGTGCATTTAGGAAATGTTGTTGGAGCTGAGAAAATATTAAGAAAGTTGAATTACAGTAAGCACAAGAGAAGTGCTTTGAAGTGGTCTGGACAGAAGATTGTTTGAGGACATCTGGGCTGTTTGAGCAACTTTTTTTGTGGATTTCAAGTTTCTCTTCAGAAAAAAGCCCTTCACATTGATCACATGACAGTAAGTCCTTCCCCTCCGTTTTGTGGCTGCACTTAGATCGATGACGGCGCAAATAATCCCTCCGGATAAATTTCTCACCACATATGTCACAGCAAAAAGGCTTCTCACCTGTATGCAGTCGAGTATGCACTCTTAACTGCCAACTCGTTCTAAAAGATCTAGGGCAATACATACAGACATTTTTTTGCTTTTTTATAGGATATGGCTCCATTTGCGTCCTTACGCCATCAAGCAGTTTTTTTGTCTCCGTATGATTTTTAAATTGCTTCGGAAGGGAATAATCTTTAGAAATGGAAATTCCTGTGGTCTTATGCCGGCTACTTGAGAATGCCCTTTTATTATGGAGCATGGACACATGTCGGGACAAATTTGATTTAGAGGAGAAGCTTTTCAAACATTGATTGCACTCAAATGCTTGCTGCTCAGTCATTGCCAGACTATCAACCTGTTTTTTCCAACCTTTTCCTACTGCATCTAAACTAATTTTGGGTATACAAACTTCTAATCGCTGTCTTTTCCCTTTGCAGCGAGTCTCGTGTAGTTTAAGATGATCATACCTTGAGAAGCAACTCTCACAGGCTTTACAGCGATATGGCTTGACTTCAGTGTGTGTCAAAATGTGACGTCTCAGATTTCTTGGTTTCAAAAACGTCTTTGTGCAAAACTTGCATTTGTATTCACCATCACATTCTACTGTTTTCTTCTCTTTTGAGTCTTTGAAACGAGCTGGCTGAGACAATCTTGGTTGATTTTCACTATTGACACTGGAATCATCCTTTTGGGCTAAACCATCACAAAATGCTTCGTGCTTCAAACATAGTGACTTACTGCCATATTGATGGCCACAATGTATACATGAAAATGCCTTCTCTTTATTGTGTGAAACCAGATGTCTTAAGAGCAGGGATCTGTACTTGAACTTCTGTGGACAGTGGGGGCAGATATGTGGAAGTAGTTTGGTTCCATTGGTTGCAATGTTCCTAAGTGTACTTTTTTCTTCATCTTTTTTTGGATAACCTTCGCCATGTTGATCTATCAGAATTGTCGTTGAAGTTCCCTTGCAAAGTCTTTGATGTTGTGTAAGTTTTGTATATCCAAAACACTGCTTACATTTAGAACAGGTCAACAATGAATTTGACTCATGGCCATAAAGGTGTTTCTTCAAACGGTTTTTCCTAGAAAATATTCGCAGACAGTGGGAACATTGGAGTAATTTTGTCAACGTTTTAGCTGGATTACCTGTGACCTCAATTCTCGTTTTAACCGCAGAACACTTTTTCTTATGCAGATTAAGGTATACCATGCGGTAAAATTGTTTCCCACAGTCATTGCATGGAAACGGTTTATCTCCAGAATGGCTTTCCATATGGCGAAGTAAATAGCGTCGGGTGGTAAAATTAAGATGGCAAAAAGGACACTGGAGTGAGGATTCCGATATATGCTTCAGACAGTGTTTCCTCAGCACTTGGGACTCCTGAAATACTTCTTTGCAGAGAGAACACTGAAAAACTTTAGGCTCTTCCAAAGATTCTATGGGCAGCTCTGGTTGTACTTGTGGTCTCTCTTTAGTACTTGGTGTACGCTGGTGGGATGGAAGGTGTCTGAGTAAATATACTGGATATTGAAACTGCAATGGACAGTATGGGCACTGAAGTTTCCCCCTTTGAAGGTGAGTCTTTCTGTGCTTAAACAGTTCCCCAATTGTTGGAAGAATCTTTTTGCAAACAGTGCATTGTATTCGTTTTGGATGAACAGTCTCGAGATTAATCAGTTGGTTGTATCTTTTAAGCCCTTTTAAGCCCAAAGTTGGTTTTTCAACTTTGTGACTTTTTTCATGCTTCTTTAATGATAGCGATGTGCTGAACGTTTTTCTGCAAAAAGAGCAAGAGTAGACAATGTTGTGATTTGTCAAGTTTGAAGTTGAGGTATCTGTACACGGCGCTGTTTTTTTAATGCTGGATTCTTTTTGCATAGAGCTTGGGAAAGCGCTTGAATACTTGTATCTGACTGTTTTTCCTGTCAATTTGTACAACTCATGTTTCTTCATATGTTTGTATTTCCCAGATGGATCGCAAAATCTGGCTGGACAAAGACTACATTTGTAGCGTCGTATGTACTCAAGGGCTGTTGGGGGTGGAGGCCTTGGTTTCTTGGCCTTTTTTTCAGGACTTATCTTAGGGTTAGTTTTTCCAAGTGTACGGAGGTATTCTTTCAGGCAACCATTTTTTATGTGTCGTTGTCTGTTATTTGCAAATGTGAAGATAGCATCGCACAGTGGGCACTGATATCTTTTACCAATTTTCCAATTGGCAGCATATGTTTTCTCTTTAACACAGTCCCGAAGATGTCGAGCTCTGTTGTAGGAATACTTGAAAACACGAGGACAGAGCGGGCATTTATATTTGCCCAATTCATCCGTTACTCTTTTTTCACTGGTCTCTGGGACTTGCTTTACCTTGTGTACATACATGTGTTTCTTGAGCCTCTTAGTACTTGTGAAGGTTTTGCCACAAACGTGACATACATTTGTCCTTGAGATATCCACAAGCTTCACATAGCAATTAGGTAGACTAGTATGAGGGCTGCTGCATTCCACGACTTTCTGCATCACTTGTTTTGGTTTGCTGATGAAACCTGAGTCTATAGCTGATCTTTTATGTTTTGGACCTTGACATCGGCCTGCTATACGCATGTGTCTGTACAAGCAACTGCTCTGAGAAAAGAATTTGCCACATCCCTTACATTTAAATGGTGTTCTGCCTGTATGAGATCTCATATGCTGCACATGATGGTAAAACCTAGCAGATATATGTCCACATGTGCTACACTTGTGACTGGGTTTCTGCTTCACAGTCTTCAGATGCATTTTCTTCTCTTGTCGGACAAGTGTAAAGTCCTTTACATCACAAATATGTTCTTTTGGTGGATCATTATTTAGCAAGTAGATATTACAGGTAGGGCAAAATGTGACTTTGTGCAGCAAGTGGCTATGGTGGTGTTCAATGAATTGATCTACATTTTGTATTGAGTATTTGCACTGTGCGCATTGATACATGGCAATGTCATTTGTTGGTTCTAAGGTTTTTAAAATAACAATGGGGTGCAGCTTTTTTTGGACCCGTATAGAGCCTTTGAGCCGAGTGCTCTGCAATTCTATATGGGTCTTGCTGGTATTTTCCAAAATATCCACAGGATTTTCTTGATCTACTTGAAATGTATCATGCTCTCCACAGAGTGAATCTTCTCTTGACAAGGGCTCACCATACAACATGCCAAGATCACGTTCAAATGTTGCATTCGCCTCTTGGAATGATTCTTTAATAGTTTCAGAAGTATCCTCAGTATGACTCAGCAGCTTTGTGGCTGCAACACTTTCCTGCAATTTTTCCTTATCTAGGGAAGTGTGAAGCTTTGTCTGCTCCAAAGGATCCGAAAACTCACTCTCTGAGCAGGGCCTTTGATCCATCCCAGAGTCAGATGGCTGTAAACAGGACTCCAAATGATCTGAACCTCTACAAGCATCCTTCAAGTCACACTTACTGGCCTCAATGGGACTACTACAAATTATGTCCTGTGGGCTTTCAGAAGATGGCCGTGCAGGAATCCTGAATTCGGATGCAACATCTTGAATGTTGCTTTTGTCATCTGTAACCTCCATTGCGTCCAGATTTTGAATGTCATTTTTATCATCTGTAACCTCTTTTGCGTCCACATTTTGAACATCACTTTTAGCCTCTGTAACCTCTTTTGCATCCACATTTTGAACGTCACTTTTATCCTCTGTAACCTCTTTTGCGTCCACATTTTGAATGTCACTTTTATCCTCTGTAACCTCTTTTGCGTCCACATTTTGAATGTCACTTTTATCATCTGTAACCTCTTTTGCGTCCACATTTTGAATGTCACTTTTATCATCTGTAACCTCTTTTGCGTCCACATTTTGAATGTCTCTTTTATCATCTGTAACCTCTTTTGCGTCCACATTTTGAATGTCACTTTTATCCTCTGTAACCTCTTTTGCGTCCACATTTTGAATGTCACTTTTATCATCTGTAACCTCTTTTGCGTCCACATTTTGAATGTCACTTTTATCATCTGTAACCTCTTTTGCGTCCACATTTTGAATGTCTCTTTTATCATCTGTAACCTCTTTTGCATCCAAAGTCTCTGTGTTGTCTTCCAGCTCCTGAGCAGTATCTTCAGATTGTAAATACTTGCAGCCAAATCTTGGACATTCAGTAGCAGATGATGGCATTTTGATGTTTTCATCATCAACTCTATTTTCATTCAGGCCAGATGAAGAAATTCGATTTGGGGATTTCTGAATATCACAGACTTCTCCATTCTCTTGAATTCTATTTAAGTTAGCATTGGTTTCCTGGGTTTTAACATCCAAATGTTTTGAGGGCTTCCTTTGGTGTTTGTCCAGTTGAGGACATGCTTGCTTTTTCCCACTGTCCTCTGGATATCTGTCCATTATATCCTCTGTCATGTTTATGTGACTGCCAATGGTGACATCTGACTCTTTCTCTTGTATAAGAGGTCTTGCATCCTCTACATCCAATCTCAGTGTCTGCTCTGTGCAGGCAGAGGCCTCGTTATCATTCTCTGTTCTTCCACTCAAACAAGTTGCTTTTGAAGAATCTGATGTTGGATGTTTTTGTATACAACTTTTGGAAAGATCCATTGTTTTCATCTTGTCTTTTTCAGAAGACATTTTTTCTTTTGCCTTGCCCTGTAATGGCAACATCAAAGATGTTTCTGGCATTTGATAGTTTGGGCTGTCCATTGAAATTGACATATTGCCACTCGGAGTAAATGGCCATTCTGAGGGACTGTGTTTTTTTGTAACTAAATTGTCATGACTTGCCACTTCTGGATCAGAACTGTTCATAAACTTACAGGAAGGCCGTGTCTCATTTATATCTGCATCTGAACAGCTACTCACATCCGAGTAGTCCTCAAGAAAGGATGGAGTTAGTATTTCACAGTCATCCTTAATTTCTTGTAAATCTGCTACAAATGATGCAGGAAAATTGCTTGACGTAGTTAATCCACCTGCTGTAAAATTTGAGATATCACCATTTTCACATTTTGAAGTCCCATCTTTGACTGATGAATGTCCATCAGCTTGCCATGGCATGTCACCATAGTAAGTTTGATATACACAATCTGAAGTAGAAGCAGAGTTTGGATAAAAGTTTCTGCTAAAGTCAGAATTTGTTGAAATGGCCTCTTGAGAAGACACCATGTTTGACAAGTCATATTGTCCGGTGCAGTTCTCCATATGTTGAGATAAAACGCCCTCCGGTTCAGATGATACTTCCGAGGTCCTTGGATCAGAGGGCAGAGGCTGAAGGTTGTGAAAGTATGAATCCCAGCCCTGAGCCATTCTTTGCGAGGACTGCAATATTGGGATTATTTACTTTCATCTGATCCTAAAATCAGAAAAGAACTGTGAATGATATGAATAAACACCAACAATTAATAACTGAAACTTGGATGGGTTTCACAATACAAAAAGCAATCAGACCTTTACCTCATTGTTACTTCACGTCATACACTGACTGGATTCAAATCGATGTGTAATGCAGCTGAAAACCTAAAAATAGAAAAGGTGATTCATTATGTGTATTTTTTTATAGGCTAAGGAACAATAAACCCCAAAAGTATAGTGTAGTGTTACAGCGTTATAGTAATGACAAAGATTAAATATACCAGATAACATTATACTGTATATTGTCAAAAGCCAGTTTCATTTTGTAAGAGATAAATAATATATTGGTTCTGTGTATTTAGCAGAGTTTTGTGCCAATATTCAATACCTTGGACATGAAAATGTTCATGCTGTAAAAATAGTGACAACAATAACAAAACAACAAACAACAATTTAATTACTGATGGTTTAAAGTGCAATACCTTCAGCTTCTTAACAATATATTTGAAAATATGGACAACGGTAGTCTACTAGGAGTGTCCAGAATTGGTTTCTTATACATTGTCCTAAACTGGTTTTAGTCCTACCTTTCTGGTATGGCAGTGCATGTCTTGCTAGGTAGAGCATGTCCCAGGCATTCATGTGTGGTGTGGCTCCTCACTTGCTTCTTTTTCAATCACCTTCCTTGAAGAGATACAGGTATGAAGAATGTGATACAGCTGAGCATCAACTAGATAGAGGCTCTCCCTAATGGGACACAACAGCAAGTTCAACAATCTCCCTTGTCATCCATCTCAATTGATGTCTAGCTAGAGTAAAAAGTCTGGTGTGAAATACTATACTTCACACAATATTAAATACTATATTTCACACAATATTAAATTTGTGGTTTTGTGGCAACATCTACCACCAGATTGCTCAGAGACCTGGGAGGACAGAACCTGCGCTTAGCCATCAAAACTGCATCGGAAGGCAGCAGAGAGAAGCAGCCAGTGGCTTTGGATGAAGAGGCAAGACCCCTGCTGGGCACCGAAGTAGCAGGAGCAAATTCATTCTACCAACAATTGGGACTGGAGATGTTAAATTCTGATCTGCACGTGCATAGTACTCTCTGTTCTCACAGTTACAGATGTGAGAATAGTAAGAGCCATACAGGGCAGACTGCAACGTATCATCCGCTCCGCAGAGAAGGTGATTGGCTGCAATCTGCCATCTCTCCGGGACCTGTATGCCTCCAGGACCCGGAGGCGAGCAGGAAAGATTGTGGCCGACCCCTCTCACCCCAGTCACAATCTCTTTGAAACACTTCCCTCTGGCAGGAGGCTGCGGTCCATCAGGACCAAAACCTCACGCCACAAACAGTTTTTTCCCCCATCTGCAGCTAGCCTCATCAACAAGGCCCGGGACCCCCACTGACACAAACTCTTTCCTGCCCCCATAGACAATACAAGCCACTTTAAACTTTAAATGCACAGTCCACTCCTGCTCCATATCCTGTCATCCTGCACTGTAAATACCTCATATACCTCATATTCACTTATATTTTATTGTATTTTTATTATATTCAACATAATTGTTATATCTACTTTATATTTTATTTTA
>OMPB01044718.1:25257-37346 GCA_900312615.1 Stylephorus chordatus | reverse complement strand
AGAAGGTGTTTGAAGATGTCAGTAAATTCTTAAGAATTTGTTAATGTCTTGATAAGTATGTTTGTAGTGCACTATAAAAGACAAATTACAATAAAAGTGCAGTGTGAGCTGCACTCTTGTCATTTTCTTTTCCGTTATGAATGACTGCCATTTTCAACCAATCAGACTCTGCATCCGTCGCCATGATGTTATGTTTTGTGAGCACTCGCAGTGTTTGTCAATGGGCGTGGCTTCCTTTCTGTTAACCAGGAACCATCACAGCATCCTAAATACATCAACCACACATGTTTTCTCATTTAATGGACAACAAACACTAGAAAAACCAGGAAAGTTTAAGCCATTACTTATTTTATGTTTCAAGTTCTCCGTAACCATGTTTATGAAGCAAACAAACCCTTTGTTATTAAATCAGTTCTTTATATACTGTATGTTACTATTTTTCTATTCAGAGAATGTATCCCTTTCCGTGTTTAACTGACCATAAGCCTTTCATAGTTCTATGAGGTTACATTAATCTAATCATAGAATTGCTGTGGTTTCAGCCTGAGTGATGTTTCAAAAGCCCCCTAATGCACTGAAGGTGTGTGTGTGCGTGTGCATTCGTGTGTGGCCACCCTCCACTTCCACCTCGTGGCTGGAAGTATTTAACTATAGGTATGAATGAGAGGGGGAAGGTGGTCCCGTCACTCACATAAACATGAATGTTTTGATTGGCGTACGTCTTTGCACGCACTGCAGGGGGGCCAAGTGTCGATGTCGTCGTCTCAGAGTCCTTCAACACTACTGTAGCACCTGATCACACCATCACCATGACAACCCAAAATAAACAGAGGGATGCTAGGTAGTGTATCACTGTCACGACCAAACAGAAGAGGTGGGACTGTACGAAACCAGAGGAGGCCACATCTGGGCATCATCAACCCTCTAACCAATGACAGGTGAGTTCTGTTTCACCTGACGATGCAATGGATGTGCTGTATGGTAGTACACAGTGATGTAACAGGAAGTGACATCAGCCAGGGTAGGCTAGTGCTTCCCAGACCTGCATTAAGGTTGTTGAGTTCATCACTATTCTCATTGGTGCATGCAGTTGCGATCAGTATTCTGGTGGTGCACAGTAAAAGGTCATGAACAGTATTACGACCTTTAGTTTATGTCTAGGGGAGCGCAGGGAGTAACATAACAAGTTTAACCCGAACCTTGTAAATATGGAACCAAAACTAAGAAAAGGCTGTTGAAACACTTTTGTAACAATGAATAACATTTATTTACAGAGGATTATTAACAACTATGAATGGGAAAAGGGAAGCAAATAAGGCATCAGGGTCTCCGAGGCCAAAATAATAAACACACAAAACCCACACTAACTAGAAAATAACAAGATCAATGGGTCTATAGAATTAAACAGAAAAACAATACTAAGCTCCCTAACTAACAACAAAACAGGAGAAAAAGGGGGGCAAAACAAATGGCAGAGAACCCCTACACGGCTTCCTTACAGTTACCGAGACTAGTTCAAATAACACAGTTTCAACCAACAACAAGCTCAACAAAAGCAGCACCAGCCCAGCAAACAAAAAGGGGAGGAGCCCTGGTTCTGGGGGTTGATGGACAGCTCCACTGACGATCACATGATCTTCAGGTGTGGGTGATCCAAGCACTCAGAGAGGGGCGTGGCAGACCTGAAACACAGTAGAGAGACAGCTCTCTTCCAAAAAGAGGTCAGAGCAAAGTCAGTGGATGTAACAAACACAAATCAGTTTTTTTAAATTGATAAAAACGATTCCATGGCTCAGATGGCTGTATATTAGGAAAAATCCTATACGATCCCTTAATACATTTGATTTGTTGTCTGAAGGAAATTAATTATTAATTATATTCATTCATCTTCTTAACCCCTTTTCCTCTAGTCTAGAGGGTCACGGGGGAGCTGGAGCCAATCCCAGCTGACATTGGCCGCGAGGCAGGGTACACTCTGGACTGGTCGCCAGTCAATCACAGGGCTTAATTAAATTAAATATTAAATACGTTATTATTAGAACAACTTCAACAATTTTATTTATTTATTTATTTATTTATTTGAGAGGGACAGTGCACATTCATGAACATTTGTATATACAAATGTAAACATGCTGGAGTTAGCAAGACTGCTAATTTCCATCCGTAGTCCCTTGGCAAGTAACATATAAAAGTTTAAAAAAAATACAAACCATACAATTCATAAAATAAGACAACTACAGTAGCCAACACAACACAAACGGGACAGAATAGACATCATATAGTGTAAAGTGCTCGTTGTAAAATGTGTTGTCTATGTGTAAATTTACATGATAAAATCAACAATAAAATAGTAAATAAATTCAGTTAAAAAGTTTAAAAGAAACCAAATGTGTTGATCCAACCTGCCGCCTGGAAAGGATCTAGACATTTCTTTATATTATTAGGCTAGTTCTGTAATTTTGAAGACGATATTAGACAGTAGACACGCCATTGGCTCATTGGTGCTCCTCTTTGTAATGTGCTGCAGCTTGTACAGTGAAGAAAGGAACCTCCTTCGCATTCAAGCTTGGGAGCAGAGAAACCAGGAGACCTGCCAAGAGAAGAAGGCCCACCCTGAGAATGTACCACTTTTTGGGAAACCCTACAAGGTAAGGACACCCCATTCTACACGTGTGTACAACTAAAATATGTTTGACCAGGAGAAACATAAAGTAAAATAAAGATAATGCAGGCTGCTAGACTTACATGTGTGCATTTAGCAGACGCTTATAATTAGATGATAATAAGCAGACAATTAAACATGGGATAAAAGATGTGTTTGGAAAGTGTCATGTCTACAAACACAAGACTCTAATTAAACCATTGTACAATTCTCAAGCAAAATCTAATAATAATCTAATTTATTCAAAAATATAATCAAAAAAAAAAAAGAGTTTAGAAGCTGTTTAAATCCTAATACCATTCTTAGCTCAAGCTGGTTAAGCAAGGTCATTCCATCATTTGGGGCTTGATACTGAAGAGAGTGATGTGCACTTCCTCATAATCATGGCCTGAACATTCAGGGGTGCTAATCCTACACTGGCTAAAGTATATTATTATATATTGTTTTTGGTTAGGCCTGACTTGGATCGGTTACTTGCACAGTGTATCACCACAGTAGTATGGAGGTTCAGACATTACAGATTGTAATGTAACAGTCCTAGTCATTACACTGCAGGTCTTGATTCCCAGATCAGTTTGCCTATATCCGATTTTGTTTTGACCGCCTGCTTACATCTACTTTTAAAAGTGACCCATATCTGATTCCTGTATTTACACTTGCTACTTGCTTAACGCTTGGAATAACCCGCATGCGTACACAAGGGTTTGGTTACTTTACGGAAGCAAACAGCCAGCCTTCTGCTATTTGCAATGGACGCAAACGAGACGGAGATTATCATCCAAGCTATGTGTCCGAAGCATCTTTAGAGGTCCGCAAAATATTAGTCGCATTTTAAGGCGGAGAAGAAAGAATTTGAATACAGCAACGTAACATTATTTTTTTTTGCATTGTGGTGTACAGTACAATCACACTGAATGTGCCTTAATTGTATAATAATAAAGTCAAGTCCACATTCTTCATGCTGAATGTTTATTTACTTAAACTGTACTCAATAACGTGCATGAATGAAATAGATCTTAAACCCATGACAAATACAAAAAAAAAGATTTGATTTCCTTCGGTAGCAACCATTTATTTTTGCCTGCACCGACTCTTTGCCCCAAAGGCTTAAAAGACAGGTAACTCCGGCAGCTGTCCACTGACCTGAGCCTTCGTCCTCCATGGCGGAATTGCCTAGTTGGTTAGCCTGGTTGTGCCAGTTGTGTTGTGCACGTGAAAGTAACGTTATACGTTGAAAAAGTCGCATTTTCAATGACGTGCGAATCGCAATGACAGGCTATCCGATCTGTCCACTTAGATGGCAGATATCTGATTCATATCTGATTTATTTCCATATGATTGAGGCCTGAATCGGTTATGAGAATATCTGATTCCATGAGCTTTTTTCCTTCTTACACGTGCATAATACATATCCGATCTGTGCCACATGTGAGCAAAAAATCTGAATTGTGTCACTTCAACCTGGCAGTGTAAATGAGGCCATAGTGACCGCGGTTATAGTGACCAAAATTATCATGCTTATCAGTATTATTATTGCCATATTGTTAAAATGTGCTAAAAATGTTCAAAAAGTACTGATACACACAAGTTTTATATATCACCAAATTTTATATTGAAAACCACAAATAACATTAGCATAAACATTAAAATGACAACAGCCAATACCTTATGTAAACACTTGAAAACCATTAATGCGCATTAACATGAGATGTAACTGCACTTTGTGCACATTGCAGATAAGAAAACGGCAACAAAAAAGACATTTCTTCACATTCTATGCTCAAGTAATGAGATCTATTCTTTTATAGATTTCTCAACACTGACCAGAAGAGCTCGTAAGGGCAATTCCACTGTTTTCATGCATCGCTGTTGGGACGGTTTTCTGTTGTTCAGCCCTGTGATGTAGCTTGCTACTGTAAAGAAGCAATTGTACTGTATGTGTATATATACATACAGTACTTTTTTTTTTCTCCATGAAAAGTTTCCCTAGTGCAGGTTTAAATGAACACAACCTTAAGTAAGCAAATCAATTGTGCATTATAAAAGCAACACAACCATTAAAAACAAAGCAATGTGCATATACTGTAAGATCAATACAACCATATGTAAACAAATCCAATGTCGCAGGTGTTGACATTAAAATAACAAGCTGATGTAGTGTTGACCTTTCACTGGTCCAGAGGTCAGCAGTAGCACCAAACCATGTGCCTTGAGCCAAACCTTTTCCAACATCAGCTTTAAGCTGGTTGTACAAGTTTGGGATTTCAGTCTTGATAAATAATGTTTGTGAAGGCACTTTGTAGTGAAGCACAGCAACCTTCATCAGCAGTAACGACTATGTAACGTGTTATCGCGTGCAATGTGCGAATAGAGTCTGCAGACACGCGACGCCTACAGCACCAGAACAGCATGTAGTGTTTCCGAATTCCGTCCCCACGCCACATCATGCATTGAGCTAAAAGTTAACTTGCCTTGCATTCACTATACAGTAGTATAGCGCGTGTTTCCCCTTTCGCAGCGATTTTCTTTCTGCATGTTCTGCAGACAGGGTGACCATCTTTGATCAAGTTTCCCTCAGCACTCTTATAGAAGCCAAAATACAGCCACACTTCAGACTCAGTCCTCTTAGAAGGTTGAAAAATCGCCGGAGTTCTGTCGCTGCCTTCTGCCATGTCTTCATTGACGCAAAACAAACCCACGTTGTATGCTGCTCCTGCGCGCCTGCGTCTGGGAGACTGTTGCTAACTTTGGTCGATGCTGGACAGTATTTATCGTGGGTCTTTCAAAGCGCGGTAATCATGATATCATTTTTATAATCATGAGATCATTTAATGATAATTACAATTTGAAAATGGTAATACTAACCGTCAGAAATTTGATCATGAAACCACAAACCGTTTCATCCCATACACATAGGCTAAACTGATAGTGTTTTAGTGAGACATAATCATCATTTACAAAAAGGAAAAGTGGTCCGTTTATTTATTTTCGACTTAACATTAATCCCCTATATATTCCCTCTTTTATTCTTACAGACGAGCAAATGGGATGAGCTGTCTTGTCGTATCCAAAGGATGTTGGGTAGTTATGAAGATATCAAAAGTCCTGTTCTGAACTCGGGAAACATTGTCCCGGATCTTTTGGCCAATTCTAATCATGTATCCATCTCACAGTTGAATCAAGGCCAACCTACTCAAGCAAGTAAGTCAACCGAGCCTTCATTCCACAATGGTACGGACCCCACGTTAACCACCACGCCGAAAGAGTCCACTATTAAGAAGACTGTCTGCCCGCGGCCCGGGAAGAAGTCCCATCACAATGGAACCTCAGCCACGGCATCCCAACCTTCCCCAACCTATCCTCAAGGGGACGGCCACGCTAACACATTGCCCAGCGAGCATAACGTCGGGGACATTTTAGACATGGAGAGCACCCGTCTCCCCCAGGAGACTCTATCTCCGTCAGCTGAGATCCAGTCCCCTTCACATTCCAGCGAGCGTGATCCCCGTCACGCGACCGATCGGGATGACTTTCAGAGGCGTCGCGAGTCTCAGAGTTTAAGCTTTGTTTCTCCGCGCGAGGCCTCGGAAATGACAAAATCGCAGCCCAAACAGTCCCCCGACGACTCGCGCTTACCACAGGTCACCAAGGGTGGCACGGTGCCTCCCCAAGTCTTCCCTCCTCTTCTGGCCTCCAAAACGGCCAGCGCACTCCTCACTCAAAAGCCCACAGCCTATGTGCGCCCCATGGATGGTCAAGACCAGGTCGTCACCGAATCTCCCGACCTCAAGCCTTCACCCGAACCATATGAACCCCTTCCGGACAAAATGGACATCAACTCGAACCTGTCAAAGACGCTGCCAGGAATTTTAGAGGTGAGCATTTTGTTAGTAATGTCGGTAAGAAAATCTTTTATTTTTTATTTTATTTAGCTTAAGTGATCCATTATAAGTGCCTTATTTCTGTGTAGACAAAGCCATTAACACAGGTATTGAAAAACACTAAAAGCTGTCACTCCTTTTGTCACTTATTTAGAAAAATGTCCCTTTATTTTATATATATATATATTTTTTTTACAAATGCTTATCAATGAACACACTTCTAGAACGAAGCTTTATACTATGTTGCATTGTTTCCAGACCACCATTTGACAATCTGAGAAAACTTCTGGCATCCTCAAAGCTTTTTTGGCTGTTGAAAATTTAATGAAAAAAATCTAAATGTACATTTCACAAATGGGACTGTCCATTCAACTCATACGACCACCATTTTGTTTTTGAGTTTGTTGGGTTGGATAAGCTGCACAAAGTTTTACACAACAATCGGGCCGACTTTATTATTTGCGTGTTTGTTTGTTTTTGAGATCCTATTAGGACTTTAATGAAAATTAATTATGTGCAGTAGTGAGACAAACCCTTTTGTATCAAACACCATATCTTTGCTTTTGGTTATTAAAAAGATTTGTATATTCCTACTATAATTTAGCTTCTTTCCCCAAATGCAACCGAATTGAAATGAGCGCACACATACACACACGTGCACACAAAACACACACAACCCCTTCACCTGCAGCGCCCCGCCCCTCCCACTGCAGTGGGTAAATGGACAGGCTTTTTTACACTGCTGGGACTAATCCAGGTCAAGATAACTCGGTAATGACTCACTCTTCCCTCACTCTCTACTGTCCTCACAAGCACTCTCGTTTCATATCTCGGCTACACACGTCTGCAGGCACACACACACACACACACACACACACCATATGCAGAGGCCCGTGGACTGACACAGTTTGAGCAGATTACTGCACTTACAAAGCTTGGCAGATTAATTGTTGCCCTGAAAAGCTTTTGTAAGAGAGCATAAAATCCTTTTCTTAATGCCAATACTGGACAATGACTGGATCACTATTTTGGGGATGCCACAACTTATTCCTATGCATTTACAATATGAATACACCAAAAAAAAAGAGAGAGAATCAAGATTTAATCTTGATTCGTGGACTGATTATGGCACTTCAATTTAGATCTCTTTTGTTTTACCTTGCAAGTCTTTGTAAAGCGAGTATTTTTCTATAAAGTCATTTTTGTATTGTTGTAAACCTGCAACGTTGGATTAGAGCAGCATGTAGGAATTTCTTCACTTGGTTGTTCAGACTAGCTCAGAAGGGCAGCCACCTAGTTTACATTGGCAATGTATTTGAGGCTACCCAAACATGTTCTTCTTGGCAGATACTGTTGTATAAGGTCTTTGTGAAGCCACAGATTGATTACATTAAACTTTAAGCAGGATTTAAGGTAAAGTTGGGGTGAAATCAAGAGCAAGTGCATTTATGAGATATTTAGATATTTCTTTATGTGAAAAGGAAAAATTTGGGACAACCAGGCAAGTAACTCGAGTGGCCTGTGATTGGGAGTGTATGTTACTGTGCTTTTTCACGCATGTGTGAGCAAAATCGCCCACACATGCACTCACTGTCATGATTCAGCAGCCCAGTGACTGGAAAAACGAACAACTACTCGCACATGAGTATAGTAGTTACTCAACATAGAACCTCAGGAACGTTTCAGGAAGCAGAACATCACAAAGGTAAAGGCACCAACCTTTTGAACATAACTACAAACCTGTGTGGGGTGGGATGTGTTAAATGTGTCCTTGGGAGAACTAAACTGAATTAAGGATGATAAGTGAAATGAAGGTACAGCACACAGTTGATAACTGGTATTAACTGCTGTGTGCAGGAATCCTGTGTGTCGTGCACCAGTGTTCATCGATGTTAGTACAGGGATGTGTCTGGCTGTGTTAGAAGCATGGACAGAGGTGGAAATTCGAGCTGGATTCTATGATGTTGAGATCTGGGCATACACATGCATAACAAATCAAGTTTACTGGGCATTGCTTAGCCAAGGCTGAAGTAAGCTTAGTACTGTTGTCAAATATTTACTTCTTGTTTGGGTACTGCTAAGGTAAACATCCATGTGCGTGCAAGTCTGTCTGTATTTTCTGGTGAACATGGTAATGTATTTTATTATTATTTTTGTTGTTTTAAAGGGCAACCTTCTAATTTACATATTGTGATAAGTTTGTGTTCTATCACTTGAGTGTTAAAAGCCTAAAACATAAATAAAGCCAGCAACTGTGAAAAGGGGATCAGAGGCCTTTCTGATTCAAGCCTCTGGACAAATTTACGTAACAAACTAAAAGTAGCTCATAACTGAGCTATAAATGAGCGTGTCCTAATACTAGGACTCCTGCGTTTTTTTAAATATTTTTTAGTAGGTCTTATTCACTAAGCATTTTAAGCACTAAAATCAGCTCTGTAAACTGCAAAAGGTAAGAAATGGTTGATGAAGGAAAATGGAGAAGAAAACATTGTTGCCTTGTGTTCTGAAATTGAAATTCAAGCAAAGCTTGAGGTTGTTTGAATCCCTCAACATCTGCTTGTCACTGCAATAACATGGCAGCTTTTATACATTCTTAGCTTTTATATGGATGGTAGCATATGGTCCCCCACTTTTCTTGGCTTGCAAAAATCAAGATTACAATATTGTTAATGATACTAATGAAAAGGCAGAATTGTGTATCTCCTACAGGTAATTGTCAGAAGCTAGACATGTTTAATGCCACTTGTTTATCTGGAGCAAATGCATACATGTAAGATGATTAGATATTGCAAAATGAGCTCACTGAGGAAGTCCTACACATACATATTATGTGTATATACATTCAAAGTTTCTATTGTAAGTTTGGTGATTATATTATTACATTAGTTTACATGGCAAGCTGAACAAAAACATTGCAATGCTTTATTTGCCTTATTTAAAAAAAACTATTTTACGCAGAGTTGTTTATCTCAAGGTTAATGGTATGGTCATCAATATCCCAGTTTAGTATAATTTCAAATTGTTTGTGTTCGGTGCTTAAACGTGGCTTTCAGTAAGTGAATTCTGTAGAGCTAAGCCTGAAACTTGTTTTGGATAAAATGTCAAACATGAGGTTTTAATCAAGGAGATCTGGGTCAATGCCCAGATACTTTTAATACAGTCCAGATGCTGTTACCTTTTCTTATCCTCATGTACCCTGCTGCCTGGCTTTCTTGGCCTCTCACTCTATAGCCTTGTTTTACAACTATGAAATGTGCACAGGAACTTGGACTCCTTTCAAACACTTAAAGCCCCAACATCGTGCTTGGAATTGTGTGCGTTTCCCTGCAATGGGTGACCAAAGAGGGTGCGTGCGTTCCTGTGTGGATGTGGGACCTCAGTTTGCATGTGTGTGTGTTCCTGCCGACATGCGTGTCCCCAGCGTGCATGTGTGTTGGCTTTAAAGCCTGCATGTATGTGTTGGTGTTCCCGCCTGCAAGTGTGAACTCGGCGTGCAGAGGGTAAGCTTTCCTGCCTGTGCACGTGACCTCAGTGTGCATGTGTGTGAGTGTTCCTGGCTGCATGCATGACCTCTGCCTGGATGTGTGTGTGTTCCTGGCTGCATGCATGACCTCTGCCTGGATGTGTGTGTGTTCCTGGCTGCATGCATGACCTCTGCCTGGATGTGTGTGTGTTCCTGGCTGCATGCGTGACCTCTGCCTGGATGTGTCTGAATGTACCTGGCTGCCTGGTCTAGAACTATAAATGAGCTTTGTAACCAGATTATGTAATCGTTATGGGTCCCTGCTTACGCTCTCCCTATCATGGCTTTAGTCACTGTGAAAAATCCCTGGAAACCAACCTGGAACCATAACTGATAAAGTTAGACCTTTTAGACTGTGTTTAGACTGTGTCTGTGTGCGTGTGCGTGTGTGTGTGTGTGTGTGCGCATGTGCACGCGTGTTTATTTGTATAGCCCTTTGTCACAGTTAGTCTCAAAGGGCTTTACAGACCCACATTTTGACGACACCCCCCAACGTGTGTGTGTGTGTGTGTGTGTGTGTGTGTGTATAAACCTTGGCATACTTCTAGGTATGCCAAGGTTTCAAAACAACAATCTGAAATGGCTGTTGTTTCTCAGTATAATCCAAAACACACTGACAAAACTGTGGCTTGCTGAAGAAATAAATAAATGGTTAGTTTAGGTATTTTTCTTCCCTTATAATAATTGGGTTCCTTGGGTAATTTGATAGCATCCTGAAATGAGCCCACATTTTACCCCAAGCAAACTTTTTTTTTTCAATGTGCAAAGTACAATAATTGTCACCTTGTCTTTCACTATTTGAAAATAATAATAGCGTAGTAAAGGAATTACTAATTCATTTTTGTACATGCAATGCAGCACACTGCACAACCAGGAAGCTGAAACCAGCTGTCGTCAATGCTGCTTGTTTGTATGTATACAGTATATACTGTAGATATATTGAGTGGGGATATGCTTGGGTGCAGACAGGTATATGGAGGAATTCACCGTGTACTCGTTGACCGTGACTCAAAAGTTTCCACCTCTCAATTATTTTAATGAGGACAGGCGTCAAAAAAATATAGTGGTGGATTGTGGGAAGGGAAGCCAAACCAACATTTATAAGCATAGCTTCAAGGGGGGTGGTGATCGTAAGTGGAGCAGAGATCAACTTCATGCATGCAGATTCCAGGCATCTGACGCTAGCATTGACAAATAAAAACCACAGGTGTGTTTGATTGGTATGAAGGAACTTCAGCTGCTTGGGAGGCCGTCTGGCCACCAGCCTTGTCCACTAGAAGCAGCCGCCATTATGGAGCATTATGTCACCACCCGGCTCGAAGCGGGGGACACAGAGGGCGGGCACGTCGGGGTAAAGTGCCAATTGAATATTTTATTAGAAATAAACAAACCTAACTATTTCTAAAAGTATGACGTGTAAGAGAGTAGTTGTAGAGTGGAATGTGAGTGAGGGCTATGTATGTTAGTATTGAAAAGTATCAAATGTCAAACCAAAACATGGAAATGTGGAGCCTAGGAGAAGGGAGCCAGACGATGACAACAGGCCGATAGTTATAGCCTTGGTGGAGGCCTTCACAGGTGCGACCGCATTACTGTAACAACCCTCCCAGAATGCAAGCTCCTGCAGGCAGAGGCCAGCTGAACCACTGCAGGCAGAAAGGGCGTAACAGTGCCTCCTTTGGGGGGCGTTAACCAATGGACATCCAGCCCGAGAGGTGTTGGTTTGGATGAGACACCATTGAACAGAACTCAACTTTTTACCTTTCCACTGAAACCGACTGAACTAGGAATAACATTTACATCATTTCTTTAGGTGTGAGATCATTTCAGATGTTTTTGTTTTTTACTTATGATTGTGATCACGACACAAACCTGAATGCTCCATACTACACTAATTGTTTTGCTTTACTTTACTTTAGCTTTTATATAGAGCATCGCCAATCCAAATAATACAACATCATCAGCCTCACATTTCTGCTGATGACATTTTAATTATGCATCTCCTGATCATAAATAGCATATA
>OMPB01044718.1:2593-15572 GCA_900312615.1 Stylephorus chordatus | reverse complement strand
CCCCCCCCCGACACATAAGCATCATATAGCCACTTCTACATATCTTTCAATTAGAGAAGTTATTTTTATTTTGATGAAGCAAAGAAAGAAACTTCAAAGGTTCGTTTTTGTCTTTTACTGAAAAATGTGCGAAGAACTCTGTTCTCCATTCCTGTCTGAATTAAAAGCAACTGAAATGCTTTTTGACGTTCATCATGAAGGTCCTAACCGTTTTTGGCTGCGTAGATATTTCTCTATTTTGTCAAAGGCAGTTTGTGTTTGTTCAGTTGTTAAGGTTGATTTGGTTTGAAGTTAAGACTATGCATTTTTTTTTCAGTTCAATTATCTGTTCTTTATCTATTTTTTAACAGCATTTGTCAAGATAAGGCATAAATACTTAGTTAAAGTCAGTTGCTAGTTCTGCTCTTTATGAATTGTCTGAAAATTAGTTTTTGTTTTATTTACCTCTGGAGAATGTGATTCTTTTTTTCCCGCCAGTTTTGACGTCGCATAATGAATATAATAAAACTTAAAAGACATCTCTAGGTAAAAAAAGAAATGTGCTTCCACTTAAAATTCTTGAGTATTGAAAGTATTGCAAAAGGGACAAAAACTAACTAGGCTAGGAAATTACATAAGCGTTTGCAATAATCATCTGTTGGCATTCCTTTCAGAAAGTAAAACATCGTCAGACCTAAAGCGCTCAGGTGAGATTGGGGCTTTGTTGTGGCTTTCAACACGCAACACGTGTAAAGTAAGAAAAGGGTTGCACAAGAAAGAATGTGCCTTAAATGCCTCAAATATTCCACCAGACAGTAAATTAACTTGTGTGCTAATCACAACATGACTGCCATCATTTAGTGCCTGGAAGGGGTATTTCTTATTTATTGCTAATGGAAAGGTTGCATTGGCTAACTTCATAAACACATTCACATTTTTTGTAGTATAGATTTACAGGACCCTTCCGTTCTTGAATTTAAACTGCGGTTTAACTTAAATCTTTAGACCAAGTTTTGTTGGAAATATGTCTTTTGCAAGTAGACTGGAATTGTCATGGTATAATAATTTACTCAACTCATTTTTGCACCAATATTTAAAATGTATTTCCACTGGTTGTTTTTTTTAGATTTTAGTTCATGGTTTATTCATGATGTGCTGGACAAATGGTCATTTATTACAACTTGAAATGTCTGCAATACTCAGGAGGCCAGTGCTAGTCTTAAATTTACATTTTACATTCATGCATTTAGCAGACGCTTTTGTCCGAAGCGACTTATAGGTGAATTATACAATCATAAGTGAACTCACGACCCCTGGTTTACAAGACCAGTCGTCTAACCACAGAGCTATAGGACCTCTTCTCTCCCCTTACAGTAGTTGTAAAACTAAATACCCCAAGCAGTTATGGAATTTGTTGATTGTTTATTGTGCAGTGGTGACATAAGTTGGATCAACTGTCATGGTCAAAATGCCATGAAAAAAAAAAAACTATACGATAACTTTACCTTGATTATTCAAATTAATAAACAATGGATTTTTGTAAACCATACTAAAGTGCTGCCAAATTTAAAAATAAAATCCGGTAACTGAATTAAAACGCACTGGCTGGTAGGTATCTACTGTAGTTTGAAGATGAAAAAGCAATTTAAGTATCACAATTGTTTATGTTCTTATTTTCTTATAAATGACGATTTAAAGAATACTGTGGACACTTGAACCATGGCTTTTGCAATTCATATTTCCAGGACATCGTCGTCATTACACAGATGTACAAGTGAATATCTAACCGTTTCTTTGGGTGATATTTATAGCCTGTGAAAGCAATTGCATCTGGACTCTAGAATTGTAATTTACTCTAGAGAGCATTACTGTCTCCCCCCCATCCCCCACTCTTTCATGACCACTCATGTACTGGGGTGAAATATTTTGTAGTTCTACAACTATAATTGTTTAGTTTTTTTGGTTAATGTAAATGGTCTGGGTTGCAATGTAAAGAGATGAAATAAACACAAATTGCAAATAACATTCTTGGCCATGTGCCCATCAATATTTTTGTATTCTATTCTAGACCTATAGGCATTTGACATGTAGAATGTTTCTAAATTGTTCAACGATACTTTAGTAAAACGTTCAAGACAAAAAAGTTATTTAAGACAAACCTATAGCCTCTTGTATTCATGCGGCATTTCCGAGAATTTATTATTTTTTTTAAATTAGACTGTTAAATTATTGAAATAACAGTTTTACATTCATGGGGCTTTATCGATTAATGCTCTGGTGCACTGTTAAAATACTTGAGTATCTTTTACGAAAAATGTGTAAATGTGAATTATGGAATGCCTTGCATTTGCATGCGTTATGTAGAACTTTTAACAAAGCCGCGTCAACTCTGCACTTAACACTAACCCCTCACTTTCACATACATAGACAACTGTCAACTAGGCAAGGCAGCAACCAGCATGATCAGTTTAGGGTTCAGTGTATTGTCTAGGACGACACTACAGCCAGGAGGAGCAGTTAGGGTTAAGTGTATTGTCTAGGACAACACTACAGCCAGGATCAGTTAGGGTTAAGTGTATTGTCTAGGACAACACTACAGCCAGGATCAGTTAGGTTTAAGTGTATTGTCTAGGACAACACTACAGCCAGGATCAGTTAGGGTTAAGTGTATTGTCTAGGACAACACTACAGCCAGGAGCAGTTAAGTGTGTTGTCTAGGACAACGACACTACAGCCAGGTGGAGCAGTTAGGTTTAAGTGTGTTGTCTAGGACAACGACACTACAGCCAGGTGGAGCCAGACATCCAACCAGCAAACTCCTGCTATTGCTGCTCTAATTATGGTGTATTATTTTTTTAACTGGTACTGTATTGTCTAAAATATCTGGCTTATGGTGACATAAGCCGTTATGTACCAATGTTGGAAAGAGACCATAGAGGTTTGAGGTAAAAATGGTTGCCCATTATGTCTATGAACTGTATCACGGGCAAGTAAACGAAGCATGGTGAAGTAAAAGGATGACAAGCAGAATAGAAAGAGGGTTTGGCCCTACTGATTTCACCATCAGCATCACAGTAGGACCATTATTTATTATAACAAACTTTTGCATTTGGTTTTATTATCAAGTATTACAATATTTACAACGGAACAAATTAACATTTTAAAACACTGCAGATGACATCAAAAACGCATAATTACTGATTGGTAAAAAACCAAGTAGTCATCGCTTATAATTTCAAATGGTGTGGCTTTTACCTTTTTAAATTGGTACTTATAAAGAATTTATGATTCTGATTCTCCTCCAAAGTTCGGGTTGGTAAATGCAGGCTGTAACGGAAAAGTAGGACTTTGTAAGTCATAATCCTGTTGTGTATTTTTATGGTAATGTTTTTGTGAGCAGAGTATGACTTACCACTTCGACTTTGCCTTGTGTTGATGTTGTAGTAGGCAGAAGACCACTCAAACCACTCATCTTTATCCCACGGACTTTGACTAGGTACACGCCTCCAAATATCATGGCGATTACTATAACGGCTGCGACGATAGCCCCAGCTATTTCGCCAGCATCTACGTAAGCAGGCACAGGATATGTCGGTGATAGTTTTACCTAGTATCATACTTTTGAAACTACTATTACCCCCTTTGAAATATTTTTTCAGCCATGTACCCCCTGACCAGTAAAAAACATTTTTGGTAGAAAAAAAATGGCTATAAAGAGGTACAATACGGCGCCATCAGTGTCTGATTAAACAACCTTGTAACTGAAAAACACAGTAATGTTATATTTAAAACATTATTGTGTTTGTTGCTTTGGGAAACGATTGCATTGAAAACAGGAATATTGAATATAAAATGTGGTTTATCAAACTTGCAACATTGTTTTTTTTATTGAACTTACTATAGTATTATATATTTTACATTAACATTTTTTAAAAGCTCACGTACCTCCTGCAGTACTCCAACGTACCCCTAGGGGTACGCGTACCCACATTTGAGAACCAATGATCTATTAAACTGCAAGGGAAATGAGTCGTTCCATTCTACCAACTTACATTTTATAGCTGGAGACACACTAGTGGGACCACCACCATCTGTAGAAGGCACTAAAAATAAAAATAAAACATTGTAAGTTTTCATATCGTACAGTTTTATTGCCAACGGAAGTATGATATCATAAAACTGGGTTGCCAAATCAGTCCTCGAGATCTGTTCAAATAAGTCTTACACTGGCGATGTCGACACGCAAAACCTCTCTTTTGCAGACAGTTGTTGTCGTTCCAGCGGCCGTCATGGTACATCTCTACGCAGCTCTCCTCGCCCACCTCCCCAGGGTGAAAGGCTTCGTTGGGCTCACTGGGCGCCCAGTTCAGGTAGCCCACAGCCGTCTTGTCCGTCCAGCCCCAGCCGACTAGGGGAAAAAAACGGTTCATCGTAAACGCACAGTAAGGTGCTACATTCACGCCACGTGACTGGTTTGCCTCCTTCACCTTTCAAGTTCAAATCGACCATGAGTTCAAGCCGAAATATGAATAACGCGCTCCCTCGGTTCATGACAAAGGTAACTGGTACTTGCTGGTTTATCTGAACTCACAGTTGCCGTCTCTGGCGAGTCCAATCCAGACGTGGTGCTTGGTGAAGTTGAGGTTCCTGATGAACTCCACCTCGGCCCGGCTGTGGATCGACACCAGCTCCGCCTTGGCTAACCGGCAGTAGTGTTGAGATTCTGGCCAGGAGAATCCTTTCTGACCGTTGTACACATAATAACAGTGGTGGCCGTAAGGTCTCCAGTAGGGCAGACACTTGCCGCTGCCAGGGGCGGGTGTTGGAGGAGGGCTTTCTGAGAGGCGACAAGATTTGATACGATGAATAATTTGCTCGTGAAATAGTAAAAATGAGCCAGTCTTAACGTTTGCGTTATCCTTTGCGTTTTGGTGGTTATATGTTGCCGTACCTGAGGAGATCTTGCAGATGTAGTTCTTGGGGACTTCACATTTGGTGTCATTCCATGTGCCGTGGAACTCTGGAGCTGCATGCATACTGACACAGCCCTCCTCTTCGTGGTTACTTGGTTCTCCCGGACCCCACTGGGTGAAGAACACGGGCCAGCCGTCTGTCCATTGGTAAGAATTTCCCTCCTGCGCAACACATCTTCAATTATTATCTTACAACAGATTATTCATATTTTGCCAATAATTAAAGCTAGGGTAGGTAATGTTGGGAGAGCTAGCAAAATTTGAAAGTGGCACCTCCTCTAAGCTCCCCCTCCGTCCAATGCCGGCAACTGTGAAACGTGATTGTTCTACGTTTATTATTTTTTTCCGGTTTTAGAATTTAAATCTAATGGGAAATAATGGAACCTTGCGCCTGAGGCCGATCCAGGCGTCGGCCTTTCCCTGCAGGACCACCCCGGCTACAAAGGCTTGGTCGTAGCTCTTGTCGATGCTCGCCAAGTTGCCGCCCTGCTGCGTGCAGGCCAGCTGAGCGTTGTCCCACGTGGCTGGCTCTGCAACAAGCTTGTAGCAGTTTGTGAACCAGGAGATGTAGCCATCCGGGCAGGGGTTCTTGGTCGGCGGCGGAGGATCAATACCACTCGCTGATGTCACACATGCAATAGAGAGAAGAGGGAAGAAGTATCAACACTGTCTTATTGAATTATTATTATTATCATCCAAACTCTGTGGTACTGAGGATGAGTAATGTTTGTCATGAAAACAATTGATAACAGGCAATTAATAACAGGTTTCAAGGGAAACAGCCGTTTAACATTTACATATTTCTCAAAATCTCATATGGCATTAAACCAGAGTCCTTGTGATGAGTACAAGGACAAAATATAGAAATCTTAACGTTAAATCCTGCAATGAAAGGCATTCAGTTGAGCACTGACATTTCTTTCTGTAGCAGACGAAGCTCATCTCATTGTGACAGGCGCTGTCGTTCCACTTTCCGCTCTGTAGGTAGCTGTGAGTCATGGCAACGCAATCTTCCTGTTGAGAGGAGAGAAGCAAGTCTTTTGGGGTTGATTCTTTTTTTTTTTGTCTTCAGCAGTTTAGACGTCTTTTGTTAGCGAACATGTTACAAAATATTCTACCTCCAAAAGATTATTATAATAATAATCACTAATGGGTCGTGATAATGATATACGCTCTTCCACGGAGGACGCCGTCTCCTTCTCACCGTTCCTCCCACGTTGTTCGGCTCGTTCTCGCCCCAGTTGGTGTAGAGCACGGGACTGACGCCGTCGCTCCAGCCGTACTGATTCTCCGCCAAGATGTCCGAGAGTCCGATCCACGCGGGCAGCTCCAGGTCTCTCAGGTAGCTGGACACAAAGTCTGGAAGGCAAGAGGACGGAGAGTGAAACGTGTTTTTTGAGTGTGCTTGGTAAATCTGGAAGACCTTTACTTTGATGGAAAGAACATGAAATGCAGCAGACGGCAGCCGTGATGGCAATGGTTGGATTTCAAGCTTCCTCGACATTGCAAAATGAAAGTAGGTTAGACACACATAGATTAGGATGTGTATCACATAGATTTAGTAAGTCAGGAGTCAAATAACATACAAATATTTACAAATAGTAATAAAAGGTATGACGAACAGTCGACCGGGTAGAAGGGTAGAGAATAGAGAAGCCTTACTCTAATGCTTAGTTTACCGTTCTCATATTGGCTGTCGATGATGGCCAGATCTCCTCCCTGCTCTTTGCACCAGCTCCTGGCGTACGACCAGTTGGCTTTCATTTCACCCATGCGGCCCTTGAACATGAAGCACTTGTTATTGAACCTCATCCAACCTGTGGAGATGCAGAGAGGAAAGGGCATGTTTAGTATCTATGATACAAACAATCAATCTGTACCCTACTCTACTGAGAGATATATATATATTTATATATAGCTGGTGTTTTTGTTCCAGTGGCTCCTTCTGCTTTGTTCGGCCTGGTTTCTGAATGGAGTGTACTCGCGCTTGCAGACGATACCTGAAGGACAGTTACCCTCCCAGGGCGGCGTGGGTGGGGGAGGTGTGTGGTCGGCTCCCGGGAATTTCTTGCACACGTATCCTGCTCCGGCGCGGCCGCAATTTGCATCATTCCAGCCACCTTATAATAGGCAAGAGGTCCTTGTAAAAACCCTCAAAGGTATTTGATCCTAGAATGTATACACGGATGAATCGGTGCATTTGTATGAACTAGGAATACCTTGATGTCTATTCATCTGCACACACTGTTCTTCCCCGTTGGCGTTATTGGGCTCACCCGGTCCCCAGTGAATGTACATCACGGGAGAAAGATCCATCCACCTATCGGATCCAATAAAAACAAAAAAATGAAATGGAAAGACAGCGAAAGATGGTGCTTTTGTGGACGTCTAAAAGTGTATTTCAAAGTGGTATTAATCGAGAGGATTTTTAAACGCTCGTACATGTATTCTCCACTCGTCAGTCCAAACTGTCTCATGCCAATCCAGGACGCAGACACCTTCCCTGTCCCCACCTGGGATATGGTTACACAAAAACACACCAGAAATCAAACCAACTGCACCGCAGCAATGCTGGTGAGAAGTGGCGTGCTCGATTATCCTGGAAATGTCAAACAGTGAAGCGTTCCAACTTTGAACTTTACATAACTTCCAACTTTACATAAAACATAAAGCCAGAGGATCTATCAGATGTAAGACCATACCATGGTGTTAACGTAAGCCTGCTCCTCATTGCTAAGGATGGAGACCAGCGTGGCCTTTTCTGCGTAGCATTGTCTCGCGGCGGTGTAGAAGTCCACTATGTCCGTGTCGTTATAATAGTAGCAGATGCCATTGTTTTTTCTCCACCCAGGGTTGTCACCGCAATCAGGAGCTGAGGAGATAAGAGAGATAAGAGAGCAACCATGTTATTTATCACCATTAGTACCGGCAGCAGGTATCTAAATGGAAGGGTTACATTTTTTTCATGCAATGACATTAGTCAACCACCATTGGGGGTCCAACAATCCTTACGCATAACGGTGGTCATTGTTTAAACTCAGTATATACTCAAAAAGCTTACCCGGTACAGGCGGTGTGAGTTTGGGGGGCACGATGGGGTTGGTTCCCTTGGAAATCATACAGATCCAGTCCTGATGGGCGTCACAGTTGAGGTCGTTCCACCAGGAGAAGGTACCGTTGGTGTTGCTCACCATCTCTACACAGTCCTCCCGCCCCTCGTGGTTGTCGGGCTCACCGGGACCCCAGTTGGTGTGTGAGAGAGGTGTGTCGTCACTCCAAGAGTAACCTGTGGGACGACGTGAGGGATCCTTCAGCTTATACCAACATGTAGCCTACCTGCTGTTTCTGCTGAGTGACTGAAGCTAAGCAGGTGTGGGCTTGGCTGGTACTTGGATGGGAAACCTCCTGGGAAAACTAAGTTGCTGCTGTGCTGGAGGTAGTGTTGGTGGACCAGTAGGGGGCAGTCTTCCCTCTGGTCCTAATAAAATCCCAATGCCCCAGTGCAGTGATGGGGACACTGTGCTGTAGGAGATGCCGTCCTTTGGATGAGACGTTAAACCGAGGTCCTGACTCACTGTGGTCATTAAAGATCCCATGGCACTTATCTTAAGCGTACGGTGTCCTGGCAACATTCCCAACCTGTCTCTCTCCATCTGGCCACCTAATCATCCCCTAGTGTAATTGGCTCAATGATACCCTCTCCACCTTAAGCTGATGTGTGGTGAGCGTTCTGGCGCAAAATGGCTGCCGTGCATCACCCAGGTGGGTGCTACACATTGGTGGTGGTTGAGGTGAGTTTCCCCCTTTCACTGTGAAGCGCTTTGGGTGTCTTGATAAAGAGCTATATAAATGTAATGCATTATTATTATTATTATTATTATGAGGGACAGCGGTGGAAAGGCATAAGTTGAGTTTGTTTGTTTTACTCAGTTAAAGTCTCAAAGGGCTTCCCAGGCCCACACTAGATGACCCCAAGCTCTCAGAAGGGGAAGGAAAAACTCCCCAGTGGGAAAAGGAAGAAACCTCAATGTCTTCTTCCTTTCCCCACTGGCACGGGATGTTTGGCATTAAAGGCCGCTCATTTGTCACCAATTCAAATTGTAGCGATGGCATTGAGACAAAACCAATGGTTCAACACACAGATGTACCAACCTCCCTCCGTAGGATTGTGTTTCAGACCGATCCACTTGCTGGAGGCCTTGGTGTAGAGAGAGAGGAACTCCTCTTCCGCCTGCATGTGGATACTGACCAGATCCGCACCTCTGGACTGACTGTCTTCATATGCTGCACCCCAGCTCTTTTTCTCAGAGTACTGCACCTTATGGAAGAGCTGTGGACACATGCAGTGACCAACATACATGCATACATACATACATATATACTGTACATTAGGGGTGGAACGGTTCGGTGCGTGCAGCCATACGAAGAATACGTCTGAACGCTGTTTTCCAACCACCAAAACTGCAGAAGACACCAAAAGAAGTGGAAGTGGATGCTCGCTTTCACGTTGACGAATATAGCGAATGCAAATGTGATACCGGAGATAGAACACCCGCCTGCTAGTTCTAAATCAGCTGCGTGGGAAAATTTCGGCTTCGCAGTGGACTACAGCGGCGACAGAGAGCGAGTGGTGGATCGCACCAAGACAGTGTGTCGGCGTTGTTTAACAGTTGTACGGTACGTCAGTGGAAACCTAATGCTCCTAAATGCACTTTTAGTTGATCTTATAGTTCACATTGTATTAAATACAATGTAAAATATGTATACACCAGCAGATGCTATTCGGTTCTGTATTGCTTTTTATTTTGAATCAGCCCTAGGCTGAAATAATTGAAACACTGCTTGTTATTATTTATTTTGTTGCCAATATTATTTTTGTTTTGTTTGCAAATACTACCTGGCTGTACCTGGCTTGCTACCTCAGTACCTCCCTACTATGTTTTGTTTTCCTATCTCTTTTTTGGGAGGGTTGGGCACTGTCTGTTCAAATACTGTTCAAAATAAATGAAAATAAACCTAGCCTTATGCATTTGGGATTTTTGTTTATTCTTTCCTGTTGTACCGAACTCGTACCGAACCGTGACCCCAAAACTGAGGTACGTACTGAACCGTGGCTTCTGTGTACCGTTACACCCCTACTGTACATACATACATACCCTGAAACAATTTCTAAATTGTGGCAGAGATGTCCAGCTGTCTGCACAGCCTTCTGTCGGGGGTGGAGTTGGAGGTTTTGTGGGTGGAGTGATGTCAGGCCTGGGTTTCACACAGATGAAGTTGAATGCCTCTAAGCACGACTTGTCATCCCAGAAACCACCAATGGTTTTCATAGCTACACAGGTGCCATCCCCATTATCTACGGAAATAAATAATAATTAGGGCCGGGAATGTCGTTAAGGCACAGAATGGCTAAGTGAAACGGTAGTCATAGTTTCATGTACATTTGACATGGTTGGATTCGACTTAAGAGTGTATTTCTATGTCTATACATGTATATTTCAGAGGTGCACCTGGCTGATCTCTGTCCCAGTAGGTGAAGGTGAGGGACGCGCCGTTGTCCCAGATGTAGTCTACCCCCCCGCCTGCCTGTCCTTGAGCCCGCAGGCTGTTCCACCACCAGCCTGTCTTCCCTGATAGTGTCACGGTGAAATGAGCCTGTTCATAGCTGTAAAAGAGAGAACAACCACCAACTGTCAACTGTCAATCAATGTCTAGCCATTGATCTTTTTTACCTGTTCATTCATGGTTTAGGCGGGAAGCTGGGGCCTATTCCGTCTAATTACGGGCACACGTCAGGGAAACTACTCATATGTACTCCCCATATAAACCTAAGGTTTATATATATGGGGGTTAACCACACCAATGGAATACCTTTAACCCGGGTGTTATTTGAAGCCGAAAGTCAACATGAAGAGATGAACGTTGGTTTAAAAGGCCAACTGATGATTACCGATAGTACCTTATGATAGCTACAGCTACATGCTGTCATAACAACATCATTACACCATTACGGGGATTGAATTTGGGTAGGGTAACGTAAGAGAGTTCACTGAAAGAGAGCGTAACTTGGGACCCAAGCTTAAGAGTCGGGCTGAATCAGGCGTGAACCTCCCGCGGCCTTGTCTTCTAACATCTTGTAGTGTGTACGCCCTCTATGCTGCAGACGTTCTACGCTGGTGTAATAGTGTTGCCGTGACGTCTCACAACATTTGAAACTCACACGTCTCCAATGTGAAGCAAGGAGCCGTCGCGCTCCTTACAGAAGGCCTTGGCATCCAACCACGTCATTGCTGTCTCCTCCATCAAGTAGCAGGAGTGACATGTGATGTGCTTAATCTACCGCACACTAGTTCATATACATTTAATTATGCATCCATTATTAATATTTCATTAGGTGTTGATGCACAATTAAAGGAGGGGTATGCTGCCAGAATTCTGTGTATTTTTTGTTATAATATTTGCATTTGTCATGATGTATTGATGGTAAACAATAAATTATGATGTTAAAAATTAAAAATAAATCATCAAAATCCATAATAGAAGATTAGGGGTACGGGAGAAAATTTAACTCCAACCAATCAAAATCTGTTACCAGTAAGATTGATTGGCCGAATTAGCTGTCCGTCAACAGCCGAAACCAGAAACAGAAACCGAAACCTATCTGCGGTAATATTGTCAATGTAAAGTGTGACCTAGAGCACCAAGCTATCTAGGGCAGGGGCGGGGCTCATCACCCAGATTCTGTTTGAAAAATGACAAAGTGTTATAAACGGGCGCTACATACCCATCCTTTAACTGAAACAGGTATTTTTGTAAAGGTCCCGCACAGTTATGCATCTATGGGTTCCTGAAGGTCTGGGTCCATTTCTTCCCATTGCTCCTCCAGCAACATTCTGGGCAGTCTCTCATGGCGTTGTGTGGCAATGTTGTGCAAGGCTACACAGGCTATGCTGATATCACAGACCCTGTCTGGAATAACCCTGAGGCTTTTTAGGCACTGACACCCAGATTTCAGTTGAATCAATGATTCTTTGAAACAGCCAAATTAAGCTTGACAGGAGGTCTGTTCAACAATCACGACTATGGAATTATTATTATTATTATTATAACCTTTATTTATACAGGGTAAGGACCTTGAGAGCTCGCTCTCATTTTCAAGGGAGCCCTGTTTACAGTAGGCCTATAAAAAAAATTAAAAATCATTTACAGAGGTTACAGACAAACAATCAAAACAAAGAGAAAAGTAGGCTATATTAAATAAAACAAGAGCGTTCCCCATGCAGGGTACCCTCAAGGAGCACTCTAAAAGACTCAATAGTTAGTCAATAGTTAATGGATTTTATGTATTCACTTTGTAATTTCATACTAATGTGACTGTATACGTTTCCAAAGACACCCACAGAGTGCAGCAAAGCTGGAACAGCAAGAGATAGTGGCGTTTTTTAGTCAGTGCAAGTGCAAACGTCACAACAATGGCATGTTAACAACGCAGCGAGGGTGCTGCAGTAAACTCATGTAGTGTTGTGTCCGTCCGTCTTCAGATTCTTCTTGAGGGTGTGAGGGACTCTGCAGTAAAATAATTATCGTTTGGACTTTGAGATGGAAGGGAAGGATACATGCCATTGATATGTGTTATTGTGAAAGTTTTCCTTTTTCATTCATTGACTTGGAGATTAAAGCTGTTGAATGTCTCATTTAGCAGAATGTTAATTTGTCAAACCCATTTGTCTCAATCATGGGACGGGGCAGGATTTATTGGCGGGACAAGAACAAATGCAATTTACGATCTTATTGAAATTGATTTAATGTATGACAGAACTAAGTATAATCACATCTACGTAAAATGCTCACAAGATCGTTCAATCAGATGTTATCAGCAAAGTGTAGTTGAGTCGACAACAATAATTGACCGAAACTCTGAGTGAACACATGATTCAAAATGCGTCATTTAAATAAAGCAAGCAATGATTCAACATCTTAAAAAAAAAAAAAAAAAAAATTTAGTTTCACTTCCTCATAATTTGGGC